>VDFB02000003.1:295030919-295059833 GCA_007258455.2 Sequoia sempervirens | reverse complement strand
TAAACCAAATGGAGAATTTTTTTGAAGTACACCAAATCCCAAATGGACAAAAGGTCATGATGGATTCCTTATATCTAGAACCAGATCAATTCATTTGGTATCATTGGATTTGCACTCATCAAAGTAAAAAGGTGCTCACTGTCTCATGGTCAATTTTTACAGAGGAACTCCAAGCACAATATAGCAATAGCGTCACATACAACTTCTTCAGCCAACTAGCTAAACTTCAACAAACAGGATCAGTTAAGGATTATATTCAGCAATTCCAAAATCTATCCTTAAGGGTGGATACAATTATGGAGGAAAACTTGAATGACTTATTCTTGGGTGGTCTCAAGGATCACATTCAACATGAGGTACGCATGTTTAGCCCTAGTTCCATAAATGAGTCTTTTATCTTAGCACACAGGGTAGAGGAGAAGTATTTGATTCCTAAGAAGCAAGAGGCTAATGTGACAAGAGAGAAAGGATATTCAACACAACCTACTAAGTTGACTCCACAACAAATTGAGGAGAAAAGAGCAAAAGGCTTGTGTTTCAATTGTGATAGCAAATACAGTTGAGGACATAAATGTAGTGAAAAGAAATTGTTTTATATTGAAGGTCCCAATGAGGAAGAAGAGGAGGAACCCATACTAGAAGATGAAAGGGAGTCAAATGAGGAATCATATGATTCTCAACCAATCATTTCTTGTCATGCACTCTCAAGTTTCAGCGCTCCACAAACTCTCAAGGTGGTGGGGTTCCTAAAGAAGCAGAAGGTAACAGTGTTGATCGACTCAGGTAGTACTCATAATTTCATCAACAAAAAGTTAGCTCCTCGTCTAAATAGTTTCATATATCCAGCTCTAGAGTTTCAAGTTTTGATTGTAGATGGTGGTACAATTAGTTGTTCAGGGAAGTTTCATAGCATTAAATTATCCATGGGAGATTATCAACTTGATACCCCAATTATGTGATATCCATGGGTGCAGCAGATATTGTTTTGGGAGTACAATGACTTACTACATTAGGAACAATTGAGATGAACTTCCAAGAACTATTCATGAGATTTCAATCAGAAGGAAGGATAGTAGAGCTAAGGGGGTTGAAGGAAAAATCTCCACAAATGGTAATCTCTCATCAAATGCAAAAGTTGCTTAAGAAAGGAGTGGATGGGTTTGTGGCCCAACTATGTTCATTAGAAGTCTCTCAATCTAATACTCCTACTCATCCAGATTTGCAAGCTATAATTGATTGTCACTCAGTTGTTCTTGGAGATATTCCTAAAGGAATTCCTCCTAAGAGGGATCATGATCATGCCATACAGTTAGTCCTAGGGAGCCAACCACCGAACATCAGGCCTTATAGGTATCCACACATACAAAAGAGTGAGATAGAAAAGATTGTTGAAGAGATGCTAGAGGCAGGAATCATCAGGCATAGCCAAAGTGCTTACTCCTCACCTATGGTGATGGTATGTAAGAAGAATGATACTTGGCGCATGTGTCCAGATTATAGAGTGCTCAACATGTACACCATTAAAGATAAGTTTCCACCTACCGATGATTTGCTAGATGAATTAAAATGGAGCTATGTTTTTACTAAGTTAGATCTTAGATTCCAAGCTATTCAAATCTTCGTGATTAAGGAGGAAGATATTTGTAAGACAGCATTTCTTAGACTCATGAGGGTCATTATGAATTTTTGGTGATGCCATTTGGTCTTGCAATTTCAATGCACCATCTACATTCCAAAGTTTGATGAATTCCTACTTTGCTAGGTTCCTTTTGAGAAAGCTCTTGTGTTAGTATTCTTGGATGATATATTAATTTATAGCAAGACTTTTGGGAAGAACATTTGCACATGTGGACCATATTTCTCATAAATACTTGAAGATCATAAAATCTATGCTAAGCCATCCAAGTGTGCTTTTGGTCTTACGGAGGTGGAGTATTTGGGACACATAGTTTCACATGAAGGAGTAAAGGTGGACCCTAAAAAAATTAAGGCTATCATGGAATGGCCTATTCCTAAAACCATTAAGAAACTGAGAGGATTCTTGGGATTGACAGGGTACTATAGAAGATTTGTGAAGAATTATGGTAGTATAGCAGCACCTCTCACCACTCTATTGAAGAAGGATTCTTTTCATTGGAACAAGTCTACCAATACAACATTTGAGAGATTGAAGGAGGCTATGTGTACAACTCTAGTACTTGCCACTCCTGACTTCACCAAGGAATTCATTATGGAATGTGATGCTTCTAGAAATGGGATAGGAGCAGTGCTCATGCAAGAAGGTCGACCAATTGCTTTTCAGAGTCATCAATTAATAGGTAAGAATCAACTAAAACCTATTTACATGAGAAGGAAATGCTAGCACACCCACATGCAAAGCAGAAACAATGGTGGTCTTTATTCCATTGTTAAGCATTGCATCAAGTGATAGCCTAAAATATTTTTTGGAACAAAGACTATCTTTTGAAGAGCAACAAAAATGGGTCACTAAGATGCTAGGATATGAATTTGAGATTGTATATAAGAAAGTGAAAGAAAAGGCCATTGTCGCAGATGTCAAGGAAGGCTGATGAGAAAGATGAAGCCTTATTGTGTGCCCTTTCAATATTACAAGCAAATTGGGTGGAGGAAGCCAAAGCAGAGTGGCAAAATGATGTTGTGACAAGTAATCTCATCGAGCAATTAAAAAGTGATCCTAGTAGTTCAAATAAGTTTTGTTGGAAGGGAGATACTCTTTGGTATAAAGAGTGTTTGTATCTCTGCAAGAATTCCAACCTTAAAATCAAGATTCTCATAGAGTTGCATGAGTCTCCAGTGGGTGGTCATTTAGGATTTTTGAAGACATATCATCGAGTCAAGTAGGATTTATTTTGGGAGGGGCTTAAGGGTGATCAAAAATTTGTGGCTGAATGTTTGGTGTGTCAAAGGAATAAAGGGGAGACAATTAAGACAAGACACTGTGTCTCTTGCAACCCTTATCTATTCCTAGCCATGCTGGGAAGAGGTATCCATGGACTTCATCAGGGCTTCCCAAATCTAAAGGTCATAATGTCATCATGGTGGTAGTTGATCGGCTCACTAAATATGCACATTTCATTGCATTAGCACATCCTTTTACAGCAAGTGCAGTGGCTAAAGCTTTTTTGGAGAATATCCAAAAGCTACATGGTACACCTAAAGTTATTGTTAGTGATCGTGATCCTATCTTCACTAGTCACTTTTGGAAAGATTTATTCTCATGTTTGGGTACTTAATTGGCTCTTAGCTCTTCATACCACCCTCAATGATGGGCAAACGGAGGTTGTTAATAAGTGTTTGGAAGGATATCTACGTTGTTTCACTTCAGAGAAATAGTCTTAGTGGGTAGATTGGCTACCACTTGCGGAATGGTGGTATAACACTTCTTTTCATAGCTCATCAAAAATGTCTCTATTTTTGGCACTTTATGGATATCATCCTCCTTCCATCACATCATCAATTAAGGTGTCCCCAAGAGTTCAGGTAGTAGAAGACCACTTGCTTCATCAACAACAAGTACTTTCAAGACTCAAGGAGAATTTAGCCATGGCACAAAATCAAATGAAACAACAGGCCGACCAACATCGTAGTGAAAGAAGTTTTGAAGTTGGGGATTGGGTCTTCTTGCAATTGCAGCCTTATAAGCAAATCTCACTAAAGCAACAAAGAAAGAATAATAAGTTGTCTCCAAAGTATTACGGTCCATACCAAATCATGCAGAAGATCGGTAGTGTTGCCTACAAGCTTGAGTTGCCACCAACAACAAAGATACATCCAGTTTTTCATGTTTCTTGTTTGAATAAGGTAATTGGCCATAATATTCCCACTCAAACAACACTTCCTGAATTGGATGAAGAAGGAAGAATCATTTTGGAACCAGAGTGCATTCATCAAACACGCACAAAGAAGCTGAGGAATAGAAATATCACTGAGTATCTCATCAAATGGAAGAAGTTACCAGTTGAAGATGCCACGTGGGAAGACGAGGAGTTCATTTAAAAGTTTTCAAACTTTATTAGCATTAAGGACAATGCTTCTTTGAAGAAGAGGGGCATGCTACGCCCTTAATATTATTGTACATCGGGTTATGAATAGTTGGCTTGTGGCTATCTTAACTCTCTATTAAGTCATATTATCATTAGTATATTGTTATTTAGTTGTTTAGGTCGGCCTAAGTCTTATATAGGTGTGTCTAAGTCAGTCTAGGTGATATCCTTGGCATAAATAGGTATATATAGGAGGTTGTGAGTCTTATTTCATCATCAAGTTTGAAGTGTGTTCTCATTAGAGATATTTGGAGGTTTTCCCCCTCAAAGTGGCTTCTTATTCTCAATTATTATCAAGTATTTGCAGCATATTTCATATCATATTCTTCTATTATGCAAGTTATTTCATAACACTATTTCACTTGATTTGAAGGTTTAATTCATTGTTTTGAGAGATAAATCAACAAAATATAATGATTTACCTATTGTTTCTGAGTTAAGGGTTTTGAGGGTAACAAGATGATGATTTAACCAATCTACCTACTGTATTGGTCCTATTGCTCGGGTGGATTGGTTTTTAGGATGTTAGTTTAGATATTTTAAATGCTTTAGGGGCTAAAAGAGTGAAGAAAATTGATGGGGTGTGATGCCCTAGGTTGGAGCAGTGATATTTCATTATGAAAATGTGGAACCATGATAGGGTTTCAAAAAATTAATGAAGGAATGGGTTTTTTGAAGGTTTGGTGAGTTTTTGCAAGTGGTTTGGAAGGTGTTTGAAGCATTGGTTTGATTGGGTAAGCCTCAAAGATGTGATTTTCTGTAAACCCTATGCCTTTTGCATGGTAAAGTGAGGGTTTTCTAGAACAACATTATAAGGACCTTAAATGGGAAAACTAATCTTGAAATATATGGTTTTGTGACATAAAAAAATACTGTCCAAGGTGGTTGGGAGGAGAATAGTTGAATAGGTGGCACTCACTTTGTAAAAGAGGGCTAATTCACTAGCCTAGAATAGGGGTACATTATTGGTTCTTAGATTTGGTCCAAAGGAGTCAATATCAGTTTTCATATATGTTGTATAACCCTGAAAAGGGTATCTAATTCTCTAATTTTTTTGTGAATTGTTTTGTGAATTTGGGTTGAAAAATTCCTTAAACCGGGTTGTATATGTTACAAGGAAAAGCATGGCTAAGAGTGAACTTTGATGAGATCAAGTGGCCTTTCTTTTGAATTTGGTTGAAACTCATTTTTTTGACATTGTGAGAAGGTTTCCCCCCTATACTACATCAAAGTGGTATTAGAGAAAAGGATTAGGTCTCTTGTGAAAGAAGGTTGAATTTTTGTGTGTAAGAAGAAGGTAATTGGAGGAATGAAAATGCCTCCTAAGGTGAATTTTGTTGCAAGGAAGATTGAAAACCACGAAAAAGAAAGAGAAGCCCTGAAGTAGGAAATTGTTGTGATGAAAGCTAAAGGTGTTGGCCAATAGTTTTCATTGAACCAAAATATAAACCTATTAATGTCTGATACAACTTCCAGAGTTAACAAATCCACAGGAGGTAGTTAGTGCATATCATGAATCTTGAGGGGAGCACAGACCATCTGCCAAAAAACTCCTCCTCAGCATTACCTGAGGGGATTCAAAAATGGCACCTTTGGCTCTGATACCAATTGTTTTCCCATAGTTTTCATTGCATGAAAATATCAACTTGTTAATGTCTAATACAACTGATAGAGTTAACATATCCATGGGAGGTAGTTAGTCCATGTCACAAATCCCAAGGGGAGTGCTGACCATCTGCAAATAAAAGGTAGGGTTCTTTTGGAAGAAAGTGATTATGAAGAGGAAGAGACCTCTAGTGAAGAAGTGGAGATGGATCTAGATGATATGAGAATGATGAAGCTTTTGAAGGCTGTGAAGAAGGATGGACATGGGAAAATGGATATGCCTATGTATGGAGGAAAAATTGACAGTGAAGAGCTCTTAGATTGGATAGGGGCTTTGGAGAACTACTTTGAGAGTGAAGAGATTGATGAAGAGCATAAGGTGAAGAAGGATAAAAAAAACTGGAAGGACATGCTTTGTTATGGTGGAATTTTGTGCAAGATGAAAGGAAAAAACAAGGAAAGAACAAGATCACTTCTTGGGAAAGAATGTAGACAAAACTAAAAGGTAAATTCCTTGTGATTATAATGTTTAGTTACTTTAGAAGTTACAAAATCTTAGACAAAAAGGCTTGGATGTGCAAGCATATACTGAAGAATTTTATAGGCTAAGTATAAGAACCAAGCATGAAGAAGATGAGGAAGAGATGGTAGCTAGGCATTTAAATGTTCTGAGGTATAACATTCAAGATGAAATTAGCTTGTTGGCACCAAAATCAGTTGAACAATTCTTTCAAATGGCAGTGAGGGTAGAAAAAAAACTCAAGATGAGGCAAGAGAAGGCAACAAGAGGAAGAGGCATCACTTCTAGGGGTAGAGGTACAACTTCAACACCAAGGAAAACCAAGGAAGTCCTTGAAGATGCTGATAAGAAAAAGGAACACACACTTGAAGCAAGAGGAGGATGGAGAGGTGGAAGAACTAACTTCAAACAAAGGAGAGATTACAATGAATTCTCAGGAAGGTGTTATAGATGCAATTAATTTGGACACCCATCTTTCAAGTGTCCTCAAAACCAAAGTTCAACTTCAAGTGGTGATAGAAGGAGTGAAAGGAGAACACAAATAGTCTAAGAGGAAGAATATGAAAGTTCAAGTAAACATGAAAATCCAGAAGTGGGAGAAGAACTCATGATGAGAAATTTTTTGCAAGTGCCTAAAGAGGAAGATATGAGCCAAAGAAGGAGTCTATTTAGAACTTCATGCAAATTAAAAGGTAAAGTGTGTCAAGTTGTTATTGATTCAGGTTCTTAGGATAATATGGTGTTTATGGAGATGGTAGACAAATTAAATTTAGAGAAGATACCTCATGTAGAACCTTACAAAGTTTCTTGGGTGAATGATAGTGAAACTTTAGTGGTAAATGGACAGGCCTATGTGGATTTCTAGATTGGGGAGTAAAAAGATAGGGTCTTGTGTGATGTGTTACCAATGGATTGTTGTCATTTTCTATTTGGGAGACCATGGAAATTTGATAGAAGGTCCATGTATGATGGCAAGGAAAACACCTATACCATCAAGAAGGATGATAAAAGTTTCAAGTTAACTCCTTTGCAAGGAAATGAAAGAGATAAGGGTAAGTCTAAAGTTGTAATTTTTGGAAAAAAAGAGCCTTTAAGGCTTGAGGGCAGCAAAGACAAAAAATTTCTAGGTTTGGAGCAAGTTAATGGTCATGGGACAGTAGATAAGAAGCAATGGAATGATGTAGGGATAACAAGGAGTCTAATAATGCCAAGAGTGGAAGATGGAATTTCATGTAAGTCTGATACAATCAAGGTAAAAAATGAAATGTTTGTAGGAAAGCATGAAAAACAGGGAGAGATCCTTGTGAAGCAGGATGAAATTTTTGTTGGGACCATTTTGTGTCCTATGAGCATGAACAATGTTGCAAGGCATGTGAGGTTCTCATGTATAAGGGCTGGTAAGTTTGATAGTACTATGGTACATGGCAATGATAGTGTGCAGGGTTTGATGATAGTGAGAGAAGGATAGTGTAAGCAATGGGATAAAATTCTGGTCACAGTGAGTGCAAGGCAGAGTATGCAAGGAATGGTGGGGAGTTACAAGTGTGTAGATGAAACCAAGAAGAAGATAGAACAAGGTAAGGATAATTTTTGTTTGGTTGCAAGTTTAAGGAATGAGATAGCATCAAATTTTGATCCAAGGATAAGGAAGAAGCTGACAACAGGTCTGAAGATGCATGAAGCAACAATGATGAGGCATGGAGCACACTACAAATCTTGGGACAAGAGTATTTTCTATGGGGGGTGTATGGTGCAGGGGCACCTAAACCTTGTGATGAAATAAAATTGAGTCTTGAAGGTTCAATGGGTCAATTTGAAAGTCTTTTAATGAATAAGTAATGAGGAAGTTGCAAAATATGATAAAGACAATGTAAAAGTGTCAATCAAGTTCATGGATGATGAAGTGTTCTAGGTAAGGTTTGGTTGGTTTTTGAGTCTAAGGTCTTATTCTATGTTGAATAAGGTCCAATGAGACCATTCAAGGTGTATTTGGTTGGTTTAGAGTCACTTAGGGCCATAAATGCAGATATTGAAAAATGTGTAACAATGTTGTCAACAAAATTGTAAAAACAATGTAATTTGCATCCAACAGTCACAAGGAGGTTTAAAAAGTAGTTGAGGGTTATTTGGTCAGTGGTTTTTGGAGGAAGAACCTTTAAAAAGGTAGAGAACATCATTGTAATGGTTTGCTAGAAGAATTGAAGAAGAAAATCAATAAAGCTCTGTTAGACTTGTATGAGTCCATATACTTGTTATGGCCTGAGATTACCAGTGTTTGTAAGTACATATATTTAATATCTATTGCACTTGATTTGAAGGTTTAATTCATTGTTTTGAGAGAGAAATCAATAAAATACAATGATTGCCCTATTGTTTCTGAGTTAAGGGTTTTGAGGGTAACAACATGATGATTTAACCAAACCACCTATTGTATTGGTCATGTTGCTCAATGGATTAGTTTGTAGGATGTTAGTTTAGATGTTTTAAATGATTTAGGGGATAAAAGAGTGAAGAAAATTGATGGAGCTATGATTCCCTAGGCTGGAGTAGTGATATTTCATTGTGAAAATGTGGAACCATGATAGGGTTTCAAAAAATTAATGAAGGAATGGGTCTTGTGAAGGTTTGGTGAGTTTGTGCATGTGGTTTGGAAGGTTTTTGAAGCATTGGTTTGATTGGGTAAGCCTCAAAGATGTGATTTTCTGTAAACCCTATGCCTTTTGCATGGCAAAGTGAGGGTTTTCTAGAACAATGTTATAAGGACCTTAAATGGGAAAACTAACCCTAAAATCTATGGTTTTGTGACATAAAAAAATACTATCCAAGGTGGTTGGGAGAAGAATAGTTGAATAGGTGGCACTCACTTTGTAAAAGAGGGTTAATTCACTAGCCTAGAATAGGGGTACATTATTGGTTCTCAAATTTGGTCCAAAGGAGTCAATATCAGTTTTCATATATGTTGTATAACCCTGAAAAGGGTATTTGATTCTATGATTTTTTTGTGAAGTGTTTTGGGAAGTTGGGTTGAAAAATCCCTTAAATCGGGTTTTATATACTACAAGGAAAAGCATGGCTAAGAGTGAACTTTGATTAGATGCTATGGACATAAAAAATGCAACCCTTCTACTTTTTCTATCTCATTTGGGTCCTCCTTGTGAATTTGGCTTAATTGTGCCTTGATTTAATGTTGTAATGTGTATAACACATTCACATTAGGTCTTGGGCCCTAGCAAACTAAAAGAGTTCAAGTGGGTAAGTGCACCAATTTGTGACACAATTTAGGTGTCAAATTGTAAAAATTCGAAAAACAAGGCCAAAATTGGCCATGTGGCACATGCAAAATGACTCCAAGTCATTTGACATGCGCCAAATTGAAAAGAAAATAAAAGAAAAAATGTATTTCAAACCCTCATTTGTCTTCAACCCACAGCTTGGCTTGGAGGATTGGAGGTCTGCAACTTGCGCTCGCCAAATATCATCCATTATTTGTATTGTTAGCTTGCTATCTTTCATGAGGATGTCGCCAACACGTCAGAGATGTCAAAGATTGCAAAGAGGTATGTATTTTTGTTCAATTTATTTCAAATTTGATTTAGAATGTAGATTGAAATAGGTTTTTATAATTAAATTTTGTTCTAATTATTAGGGAATGAATCTCCACCTCAAAACTTTGAGAATTCATAGTCACCCCCTTAGGAAGAGCCTCCTATTCAAGAACAACCTTAAACCCCTCCATCAATTCATAGGAATCCTCAATGAACACAAGAAAATATTCTAAATCAAATTGAAAGAAATAAAAAGAGACATTGAACAATTAATTGGAAGATTAACCGAGCATGTGAAAACCCACCCTTATAGGAGAGGGATTGTTGAATCATTGAAGTCAATTGTATCTCATGTAGGAGAAATGAGTGAGAAAATAATTTTTTGGTCAAATAAGAGGCATGAGATGAGACAATATTATGCTAGACGTTTGTCATATGTAGATGTTAAAAAACAAAAAATTAACAAAGCCGACTTATGTGTCCTATTTATAGACCCAAAAACAAACACACCTTTGTCTCATACATGCAGGAGGTTCCCCATCCATTGGTGCCACCATGAGTTAATTAAAAATAAATTTTGGGAGCAGTGGTGGATGGTATTTGACCAACCTCCATGCAATAACAATGAGGTACCACAATAATTTTTGAGGAAACTCTATTGTGAGTTTATCCTCAATAAGATGCCAAATTATTTTGACATCTTAGACTTTTAGGGTAGAGGTGGGAGCTCCACACATGATAGACCTGCTACATGACATAATCCACATTTGGCACCGAGAGTCTTGGCCAGACCCATGGTGGAGCATGTTGTCATTCCTTCCATTGTTAAGGATAGTGTAGAGGTGGACACGTTGGAGTCGATTGGCTCACTCACCCAGATCATTTTATAGTGTGCAAGGCCTCTAGTAGAGCTTGGTGTGGAGGAGACATGTAGGCCCCAAGCTCCACCCCACCATTATGGTGCTTGTGGTGCAGTTTGCACATACAATTATCAGAGTGCTCAGGATGCAGCTACAAAGCCTACATTAGTTACAGAGGAAATGGCTTCCACAAATGATTTTTTGAATGATACACTCAACATTGACAATCAGGTAAAATTCAACAAGTTCATTTAATGTTGTTTATTAAATTATATTTTGAAATTTAAGAATAAGTAAATTAGTAGAATTTTGATTTGATGAAATTTTAGGGTCAAAGTGTTCATCAGACATGCCCCATTCCTACAGACCCTTATTCATTCTTGAAATTGAGTCCAAAGGTATGCAACTAGTATTAAAGATATTATTATTGCATTTGAACAGTTGAATTTTATATTTGAATGTTTGTCTCATGACATTCTTTGGATTTCAAACTATTTCCTGGTAGACCTTCAACCTCCACACCTTGCAATTCATTTCCTCAAGGACCTTACACTCAAGTAGATTTTATTCAATAATGGTGTTGTAAAACAATGTTAGCTAGTTTTCATAATTTTGCATATACAAATCTAAAAAATGGATGAGAAACACAAACATTGCATTTGTATTCCTTGATCATGTAACATTATCTTCTCCTAATTCACTTTTTGTTCCTTTATTCCTTCCTAATCCCATCCCATTAACATTTAATAGTTCACCCTACCATTTACTCTTTCATTTACCATTTGCAGATGTTGACATCAGACAGCCATGGTGATGTTGCTAGCATGATGGACCACAGAGCTACTACAACAATAGCCAGTTCTGATCCATTAAGAGAGGTATGCAACAGATTATTCGATTTGACATTATATTTTGTCTTTTATGGTCTATTATAGAAAATTTTCATGATACTTTTGTGTAGCTTAATTTCTATCTTGATGGTTATTACAGGTGGTTGTCACTCCAGATCATGGGCATGGTAATGATGTAAATGTGAATGATGACTATCTGTATGCGGTAAGTGATTATATTTTGTTATATGTCATTCCACAATTCAATTTTTGAGTATTAAAATATTTACATTTTATGGTATCAATTGAAGGTCTAGAGTGAAGAGAGGAGGACTAGCAAGTGTGTTTGAAAGACCAGAGAACCAATAGTCACTCCATCCAGCCAAATTTTGAAGGCAACATGGGATATATTTCCTTCCCCTAGAGGGAAATGATTGTATTAGGGTTGTTTGTTGTATGCCTATGTGGCATTTTGGAACATATGTTTTGTACAAGCTATATATACTTGACATTCTATGTCCATAATATGGCTCCTATGTACTGAGCCTATATGGATTTTTTAGATATATTCTATATACTTCTATCAATATATATCATTGCATACCTTACGGCTTTTTGATTAAAAAAGTCTTATGTTGCTACTGCCATTCTTGAATGATGTTATCATGCGTATTGTGTAAATTGTATGCTTAAATGTTGTAGGCATGTATTTTGTTTACATCTAATGCTTAATTAATTACTGTCAATTGCTCAATAAGCTCCATCTAAAGCGTATTGTGTAAATAAGCTCCATTCCTGGTGGTTTGTATCCTTTGGAATGGTTCATTTACTTTTGCCTCACTTATTCACATGTATACTTCATGTATAGTGCATGTATTCACATGTATGATTCATGCTTCAAATGCATAGCAGCAAAAGTCTTTTGGGGAAATTTTAACAAACCAAAAGTATAAGAGTTTTTTTAAAAGTCGGGAAATAATCATATTTAAAAAAAGCATAAAAAATTGTAGAACAAGAGATAAAATATATTTATTTTGAGATTGAAAGGTATTTCCATAGCATATAGAGATATAGAGAGCAAATAAAATAAAGATTTTAACTAATGAATTGTAAAAAATATTTTTTGTAGTTTATATTCATATCATTGATTACATTTTATTGCACATCTTTCAAAGTCAAAGCATTACTTCACACTACATAACTAATAACTAGATGCTGATAGATGACAAAATTTCAATTACAATATAGTTTTTATAAAATCAACCTAAGCAGTTATGCAATTACTTCACATTGCATAACTAATAAGTAGGAGCAGCTGCCAATTGCATTTTTTTATCATGGTATTCTATGAGGCCATATTTCTTTGACGTATTTTATCAAATAGTTCACTACCTTGTCTATGTTACCGCAATTTTCATACATTTCTACCAAATTATTTTGTCAAACAATTCATTGCCTTGTTGCTATGGCTAAAAGCATAAAACAAGTTATTTCGAACAAGCTATGGATGCTTGGAAAAAATATATCAAAAGCATAATAGAAAGAAATACTATAGACAAGGCAATTAACTACTTGAAAAAAATTCCTGAAAGAAATGTGGTCTCATGGTGATGGAATGCCATGACATGCAAATTGCTATGGATTTTCATGCCATTCCATCACCATGAGATCACATTTCTTTGAGGCATTTTTTCAAACAATCCATTTCATTGTTTATGCTACCACATTTTTCGTACACGTTTACCAAATCATTTTATCAAACAATTCACTACCTTGTTGATATGGCTAAAATCCTAAAATAGGTGCTTACAAACAAGCTATGGATGCTTGGAAAAAATCTATCAAAGCATAATAAGAAGCAATAAAATAGACAAGTGATGCAGAGATAGGAGACCCAAACCCACTCAAAGTGTCAACTTTCCTTCAAGAGGAATCTAACAAGATTAAAATGATCTATTGGACCAATCCAAACAACTCCCAAATTTTGAAATCAATCAAAGGTAGGATTTCCCACTTTCATCCTTTCAAACCTAGTAGTAGTGCAAACTCGTTTTTAGGCACTTAACTCCACAACTTCCCAAAACACTTGAAAAAAAAAAATGATTCAAACACCCATTACAAAGTTAAAAAAACATATCTTAGCCCCCCATATGACTCCTTTGGAACAAATTTGAGAAAAATGACTTTCTCACCATTTTAGGCCTCCAAATAGGTCAATTTTACAAAGGACCCCCCTCTTAAACTTGTGCAAACACTCTAATAATTTAGGGCAGAAATTTGAAGGTTATCAAATCCCAAAATCCCCCATTATTTTCATTTGTACAACCACCTCCACAACAAACCCAAAAACCCTTGTTTTGTGCACTTTTAATGAGGGTTTATTGAAAAAGACACTTCCAGGCCCTTCCCAAACTTTCCACCTGGTCAAAAACCCTTGAATTCACCCCCAAAAGCTTAAAATTTCATAAGATAAATTTTCCTAACACACCATCATTAGGTTCAGGTCTATACCCATTAAATTCATGCATTTTCCAATGGAAACAACCCTAGGGATTCACCGAAATAAAGAAATATTCCTTCCCTGCACAAGAAAAGATGCATACATATTTATTTCACCTATCTAAGCCTATCCACAAAGTTACAGGACTATATAGTGGGTGGAAGGCTTAGAAACCCATTTTGTTCCCTTTCAAAACTCCCAAAACAGGGTAAATCAGCAATCCCAAAAAACTAAAGATTTCTCCCTCAATATGCACGATTAAGACCTCAAATATGAAGCATTAGAGATCCAACACACACCTAAAACATCTAAGAAGTTTTAGAGAAAAGGAAGGTTGTACGGGTCCATACTAAGCCTTCAAAGTTTAGAAAAATAGGAAAAAAGTTGTTGAGAATGTTGTATTTCATGAAAACAAAATGTGTACAATCTTCAAACTGCCTTCAAAAACCCTGCACGAGCCATTTTTGAGGCTTTTATAATGATTACATTCAAATCCAACTTCTCCCAACATCTATAACTACCAAGTAACAACTTTTCAAAGGAGGTAGTTGGTTTTCAAATTTGTTGCATTTATGCAGCTTACAAATTTGACATTTTCCTCCTTCTGACTCTATTATTTCCTAATCCCCTAAATCCTCTTAAATGACTTCATATTCTATTTACCTTGACAAAATTTGACCATCTTGACAAATTTTAACATGATTACAAATTATGGCCAAATTATCAAATGAAAACTCTAAATTATTTTGGAAACATGAGCATGGTCTAAGTAGACCTTACTGAAACAAAAAAAAAAAAACTCAAACTCAGTACCATATATGGATGCTTGTTGCTCCTGCACCAACAAGGCAGTGAACTGTTAAAAAAAATCCTCAAATAAATGGCGTCTCAATGTTCTTGTCAAGGTATTCCATCACCAAGAGAACACATTTCATTGAGGATTTTTTTTCAAATAGTTTACTACCTTGTCTATGCTACTACATTTTTCATACATGTCTACCAAGGCATTTTATCAATCAATTCATTGCCTTGCTGCTATGGCTAAAAGTCTAAAATAGGTGCTTTCGAACAAGCTATATGGATGCTTGGAAAAAATCCATCAAAGAGTAATAGTAAGCAATAGCATAGACAAGGTAGCGAACTATTTGAAAAAATGCCTCGAAGAAATGGGGTATCATGGTGATGGAATGCCATGACAAGAAAATTCCCTGGATTTTCATGGCATTCTATCACCATGAAACCACATTTCTTTGAGGAATTTTTTTGAATAGTTTACTACCTTGTCTATGCTACCACATTTTTCATACATGTCTACCAAAGCATTTTATCAAATAGTTCACTATCTTGCTACTATGGCTAAGATCCTACAACAAGTGCTTTCAGACAAGAGATGGATTCTTGGAAAAAATATGTCAAAGCATAATAGTAAGCTAAAGCATATACATGGTAGTGAACTGGTAGTATGCGATGGATGCTCCCATGTTTTACAAATGAGGAGTGAGCTCAATTTATAGGATCCTCGAATACTATTCAATGGCCAAGATTTATTTTGAATCAATGATTGAGATTACAAAATAAAACCCTAATTAGGGTTTGCCACAACTAACTACCTCTTGACCAATGAGAAAATTACATCTGGGGACACTTGTTCTTCTGCTAAATATAAACCAACAATAAAAATTTGTTGCATTACGAAGTGTCAAGTTCATTGAACCTAGACATGCTAGCTTGGAACAATTTGATTGGTTGGAAGATGATGAGGCACTATCTCAGCCTATTGGATGTCCCCCTTAATCTTGGTCTAAGGAAGACTTCAAGATATGTTTTCTGTCTCCTTTTTTCAGCTTGGGGCAGACTTTAAGTTGACTTTTCCATGTATGCTTTGAGTTGGGCCGACTTTACGTTGTCTTTTCCATGTATGCTTTGAGTTGGGTGGAATTTTCCTTTGTTTTGGACAAGCATTATTCAAGACAAGGGGGACTTGATAGCATTTTGGACATAGTATTTTCTTTCCCAAGTGGACTTTGCATCATCTTTGACATTTTCCTTGACCATGGGCATGGCAGACTTTACTTGTTCCTTGCTAAGATTCGGCAAACTTTCTATTAACTTAGACATGTTGATTTTACTTACAAGTGAAAACTGAGAGAGGTTATTATAGAGGGGAACAACATGATCCCATAGGATCAGATGAGAAGTTTCTAAGCATCACAGTGTCCAAGTATCATCATGATGAAGTTTGCAGCCACTTTGCACTTCTACATCTTAAGGGATTCAACTAGTTGAATGTAGCTTAGAGCAATTAAATGTGTTTGGGTGCGAAAGAGGACCATTCCTAGCATAATTTTACCCACTTGGATGCATTGGAACAGTTAGTTTGGTCAAATGAGTTGCAGAACGAAAGTTGCACCACTTTGCAACTTTGCACTACTTGCATTTCACAACTTTTTCCCCAAGAGAAATCTTGCTGCCATAGGAAAACACCTCTGAGATAGCGAAAACCAAGAGAGATTATTGTAGAGGGTCACAAAAAAATCCCATAGGTTCATACGATAATTTTTTAAGCATCACGGTGTCTGAGTAACGCCATGCTGAAGTTTGTAGCCATTTTGCACTTTAGACTCTTAAGGGATTCAGCCAGTTGAACATAGCTCAGAGTGATTTGGCACATTTGGGTGTGAAAAAGGACCATGCCTAGTGTAAAAGTACCCACTTGAATGCATTGGAATAGTTAGTTTGGTCAAACGAGTTGCAGAATAAAAATTGCACCACTTTACAACTTTGCACTACTTGCATTTGACAACTTTTTCTCCAAGAGAAATCTCGCCGCCACAAGAAAACACCTCCGAGATAGAGAAAAATGAGAGAGGTTATTGTAGAGGGACACAACATGATCCCATAGGCTCTAACGAGAAGTTTCTAAGCCTCACAGTGTCTGAGTAAAATCATGTTGAAGTTTGCAGCCATTTTGCACTTCAGAGTCTTAAGAAATTTAGTCGGTTGAACATAGCTTGAAGCGATTCAGTGCCTTTGAGTGTGAAAGAGGACCATTCATAGTGTAAAAATACCCACTGGGACACATTGGAATAGTTAGTTTGGTCACACGAGTTGCAAAACGAAAATTGTACCACTTTGCAACTTTGCACTACTTGCATTTGACAACTTTTTTCCCAAGAAAAATCTTTCCGCCAGAGCAAAATGCCTCCGAGATAGCAAAAACCAAGAGATATTATTGTAGAGGAGCACAAAATGATCCCATAGGCTTAAACGAGAAGTTTCTAAGTGTCACAGTGTTCGAGTAACATCATGTTGAAGTTTGTAGTTGTTTTGTACTTCAGACTATTAGAGGATTCAGCCGGTTGAATGTAGCTTGGAGTGATTCAGCGCATTTGGGTGTGAAAGAGGAACATTCCTAGTGTAAAAGTACCCACTTGGACACGTTGGAATAGTTATTTTGGTCACACAAGTTGCAGAAAAAAAGTTGCACCACTTTGCAACTTTGCACTATTTGCGTTTGACAACTTTTTCCCCAAGAGAAATATCGCCACCACAGGAAAACGACTATGAGATAGAAAAAAATTGAGAGAGTTTATTGTATAGGGGAACAACATAATCCCGTAGGATTAAAAGAGAATTTTCTAAGCGTCACGATGTCCAAGTAATGTAATGCTAGAGTTTGCAGCCATTTTGCACTTTAGACTCTTAAGGGATTCAACCGGTTGAACGTAGCTCAGAGTGATTCGATGTGTTTGGGTGTGAAAGAAGACCATTCCTATCATAAATTTACCCACTTGAAAGTGTTGGAACAATTATTTTGGTCACACAAGTTGTAGAATGAAAGTTGCACCACTTTCCAACTTTTCACTACTTGTATTTGACAACTTTTTCCCCAAGAGAAATCTCACCTCCACAGAAAATTCCTCTAAGATAGAAAAAATTGAGAGAGGTTATTGTAGAGGGGAACAACATGATATCATTAGCTGTGATGAGAATTTTCTAAGCCTCATGGTGTCTGAGTAACATTATGTTGAAGTTTGCAGCCATTTTGCACTTTAGACTCTTAAGGGATTCAACCGGTTGAACGTAGCTCGGAGCGATTCGGCATGTTTGGTGCGAGAGAGGACCATGCCTAGTGTAAACGTACCCACTCAAATGCGTTGGAACATTTATTTTGGTCACACGAGTTACAGAATGAAAGTTGCACCTCTTTTCAACTTTGCACTACTTGCATTTGACAACTTTTTCCCCTATCAAAATCTTGCCACCACAAGAAAATGCCTTTGAGATAGTGAAAACTGATAAAGGTTATTGTAGAGGGCCACAACATGATCCCATAAGATTAGAAGATAAATTTCTAAGCATCACGGTGTCCAAGTAACGTCATGCTGAAGTTTGTAGCCATTTTACACTTTAGACTCTTAAGGGATTCAACCGGTTGAACATAGCTCGAAGCGATTTGGCATGTTTGGGTACGAAATAGGACCATATATACCATAAAATTACCCACTTAGATGCATTGGAATAGTTATTTTGGTCACACGAGTTGTAGAATGAAAGTTGCACCACTTTGCAACTTTGCACTACTTGCATTTGAACACTTTTTCCCTAAGAAAAATCTCGCCACCACAAGAAAATACCTCTGATATAGAAAAATCTGAGAGAGGTTATTGTAGATGGGTACAACATGATCCCATAGGCTCTAAAAATAAGTTTGTAAGCCTTGCGGTATCTGAGGAACATCATACTGAAGTTTACAACCATTTTGCACTTTAGACTCTTAAGGGATTCAATAGACTAGGAGGCTCAAACTCAATCAAATTCACAAATTTCCTTCAAGAGGCATCTAACAAGATTGAAATGGTCTTTTAAAGCAATTCAAACAATTTTGCAAGTTAGACAACAATTAGAATCACCATTTCTCAATTTCACCCATGAATCCAAGTAGTAGTGCAAACTTAGTTTTTGGTCTTTTACTGAAATACTCTCCAACACACCTGACAAAAATATGATCGTTTCAGACACCCATTTCAAAGTTGTAACACATATCCCAAAGTTATAAATAATTCTTTTGGACCAACCTCCTAAAATCACCCCTTCTACGCTAACCTAATTAGGTTGATTAGGCCTAAATTACAAAGCAACATATCTTTAAACTTCTCGCAGGCCCTTGAAACCTTGGGGAAGAATTTCCTCTTCCTTCAAACCCTCTGAAACCACAATTTTTTCCTAGGGTTAACCTTCCAACATAGCAAACCACAAAACCCTCAATGTCATGCCAAACTAAGAGGGTTTATTCAAAATCCCACTTGCACAACCTCCCAGACCATGCCATTGACTCAAACATGTGTATTTTGACCCTTATGTGCTAAAAAGTTGAAAAAAACTCCACACTCTCATTGATTTTCACAAACCCTAGGCTGAGGGCTCCATTTTCATGTGTTTTCTTTAACAAAAATCAATAGGACAATAGACTTATCTCCTTTGTTCCTGTAGACACCGAAATCTAGTTATTACCCTGCGACTTCTATATTCTTCATAATTCGTATTCTTCATGGTCATGATTAAATAATCTTAATTATTTAATTATTCATCTTAACATTAATTCATCTATTAATTAAATAATCTTAATTATTTAATTAATTCACATTGTCTTTATTTCTTCTAATTAATTGAATAAACGCTTGTTATTTAATTATGTTACTAATTAACCTTATTCTTCTGGTTAAATTAAATAAATTCTTATTTAATTTACTCTTTATCATATTTCAACTATAATTAAATAAATTCATTATTTATTTAATTATTCATTTAAAATCCCTTTCGTCACTTAATTAAATAAATCTTATTTATTTAATTATCCTTCGAATATTGAGTCTTGAATTAAATGAATTATTTAATTCATTAATTCTATTTTAACACATTCTTCTATATTTTAGATAATTATGTGAGTTATCTAAGTATTCACTTTTACTCAACTCGTCTATTTTAATCGTTCAGTTTAACTATTGATTTAATTAATGGAGTGGTCTTGAGTAATCTTTTCGTCTAACCATTCAATCATCCACTTCTAACTCAATTGCGTGTACATGCGGATTAATTAAATATTCTTATTTAATTAATTAAGTGTTGTGCGTGCATTCGAACAGAGAGTTGCTTTAATCAATCTTCATCTTTGTCGCAAAGAGATATTTCTTATGTTTTTGAATAACGAAGATTAAATCATTTATTTAATCTTTAATTCTATTTCTAATTCGAATCACTCATGTTGTCACATCGGTTATCTAATTGCATGTCTAATCTCTCAATCTCAACCATCCGTTAATCTTTCAATCTTGGCTTGTCATTCGAATAATCAATTTTCTATAAATTGATGTGTCATTCTTCATTCCAATCTCTCTCGTGAATTTGATAACTTTTGGAGAGCACTTTTGTCTTGAATCTTCGATATTTTGCTAATCACTATCTTAGGCTATACTTGCACGAATTACTTGAAAATCTGAGGGCAATTATACCATACAAGCAAAATGGAGAAGGGCAATCGAGATAATTCATGGAAATACGTTTGAAAATTGGTGAGATTGTTCTAGTTTTAATTACGTTTTTACTTTCCCATGTTCTTTGTTGCTTAACGTATGAATTTGCATGTTAGATTTTAGTATTGTATACATGTGTGTGCTTCTAATCTTGATTCTGGTGTGTCTATTGTGCAAAGCTTTTATTTGGCGTTACATTTTGGTGAACCCGACGTGAAGACACCATCTTCGTGAATCCGTAGATCTTTTAATTTTCGATTTTGCGGATTTTTTGTACGGAACGACGCATGTGAAGTTTACACCGCAACTGATTTTCCGAACCGCATGTGAAGTTTCTGCACCACAATTGATTTTTCGAACTGCATGTGAAGTTTTGAACCCGTAATTGAGTTTATGAACTGCATCTGACAGAGAAACGACGCATCTAGAAATTCTTGAATCGCAACTGATATCTCGAGCCGCAACTGAAAAAGAAACGATGCATCTGACTGGTAACAAAAATGACGCAATTGACTGGTAAAATTTTATTTCTGCTTTCGGCAATCTGGAATTTTCAATTGATTTTCGTGTTACTGATATTTGATTTTCAGCGTGTGGCCATTTGGAGTTAACAAGCTTTTGCAGGACGATTGGCGAAGACAAAATTGAAAATTACTAATGATATCTTCTGCAGGACGCTTGTCGAAGACCCTAGTTAAATTTTGAAACAGATTGTTTGGTAGCGTAGCAAATCTTTCATTTGGTTAAAATTAACAAATTAATACTATTGTGTTTGGTGCGAAAGCACAAGTTTGGTCACCCTTACAATTTGGTACACCCGAAGTATCCTCTCCCCTTGCGCATCCGTGTGATCCTGGGTGTAAGAGAAACGGTTACCAACTCTAGAACTGAGAGCACATTCTAGTGGGAAAAAGTACTCACCAGAATGACTTAGACCCGGTAGCACCGGACCGAGGGACTTCCAGGGTATACAAAAGTGGGTTCTTGGGGAAACCCCAAGAATCACGAGTGTGGTTCCGACGAGATGGATCCGAAAGGGGACTCGCGCCATATGGATCACACCCCACGAACGGAATGCCCGAATTAAATACCCTTTGTTGTAGAGACCAACCTATTTGTGGCCGTTGCTTGGTATTAGTGCAGGGTACAGTATCATGCCCGAAGATTACTCACTACTGATCCCCTTGAGTAGAGATAAGCGGTTCTTGGGATATTCATTGCCAATGAATTCAGAATTGGTGTGCTCGAAAGACGTTAATGAGCCGTGGAGGGGAGCCAATGCCACCAAATTCCTAAGCTATCCGCTCTCGAGAAGGAAAGGTGTTCATCACCAATCCGGGGTATAACTGGTGGGCTATACCAAGTATACCAACCCTAGGCCTTTGGCCTATTAGGATGTGCTTGTCTGTTATCACTTTAAACGATCTTTAAGTCCAAAATCAAAACTGAAAACACTTTGTCTTACGATTGTCTTTGATTGTCAGAATTTGATCATAGAAAACTAGGTCAGTTTAAATTTCATGTCACTGAAAATTCACAGAGAGTCGCAATTGTTCACCAGAAACACGCATCTGATTTTTAGAGTCGCATCTGTTAATTTTGAGTCACATCTGTAAGTTTTGGGACGCATCTGTAAATTTTGAGTCACATCTGTCAGTTTGGCTCACATCTGATTTATATAGGTTGCATCTGGTTGTTTTGAGCCACATCGTAATTTCGAGTCGCGCATGTCGGTTTATTTCGCGTTTGTTTTGGCTTACGCTTTGTCGCGTTATATTACAGTCGCATCGGTAATTTTAATTAGCATCGTAGTTTGAACCGCAACTGTTAAATTTGAAACGCATCTGTCTGATTACCAGAAAAACCAAAATTCACTGTCACTGTCCAGTTAGCAGGGTTATACCAGTTTCAGTGGTCTTCATACAAACAGTCTTTGAAACAGAAACCTGAAACGATTTGCTCAATTTTGCATCCTTTAGGTTCATTTAGTCATTACCATAGTTGTCTTTAGTTAGAGTTTAGCTTCATCATAGGGTACACATCACCTTGCATTAGACTTTTAGAGAGGTCACTTTTACAAACTTTAGGAGTAGTCCACCATCTATACTCTAGAAAGGTCATAGTGTCAACGAAATCTGTCATTGAACCTAGTCTTATCATCATATACTTTGTCCTACAGAGAGTCGTCCTAGCTCATCAGTCTAGTTAGGAAACTCAACTTGTCTTTGATCTTCATCCTACATTGGTTCCTTGACTTAACTAAATTGACACTTTGGTTTGACTTTAGGTAGTTGGTCCCTTCACCTTGGGTTTATAGAATTGATCATTTTAGGGTCTCACTTAGACTTCTTGCATCTTTAGAGTCTAGACTAGTATTATCATAGGACATCCCTTATTTTGCATAAGAAAACCCCAAAAACATAGAATAGAGTCATACAGTTTCTAGATATAGTTTTGCATTTCCCGCATATTGAGCTTGTCTTACATGGTTGAAACTAGGTCTAAGAGAAGAGAGAGAGAAAACATGTCGAACCCAAGCGAGTTCATCAACCCATTTTCTTCAAGACCTCATAAGACTCTATTAGACAAATTTACCACTAGAAACACTCAAGGACATGTTACAACAAAAGACATAGAGGCTGCCGCACAAGACCCTGAGTTTGCCTCTTTTGTAGATGAGTACCTAGCAAATGATCGTCAACGGTTCTTAGGAAAATTGAAGGTGCTACCTTACCTCTAGGATTTGATATTAGTACCTTACAAACTCAACCTACACAAGGGACAAATACCACAACTGCTAGTACTACTATACCTCAAGTCAGCACGACTATGCCATCTAGCATGTCTACACAGAGTACGACAGTCCATACGTCCCCATTTGGTACACCTACTATGACATCGGGATTTAGTTTCACTACAGGCGCTTCATCATCTATTCCCTTCGGTCCTCTTAGCGGGAGTAAAAAACCTAAAACATCAGTCCATACATCTTATGTCGGTGTCACAAGTGTGCAATCAACAACCACACCTACTGCTAGCATTGTAGGTACCTTGCCACAGTCGATGGCCATACCTAGTGCTTAGGTCACTAGCACTATACCAAGGATTACACAAACAGGGGGCATTCCCTCCTTCCAATATGGCAATCAAAATCCACCTTTCCAGACTAGCAGTCAAAACCAATTTACATCGGTTCCGAATCAGAACCCCTTTTCACAGATTGGTAGTCAGAATCCGTCTACCCAGATTCCAGGCCAAAACTATTTCACATCGGTTCCGAATCAGAATCCCTTTGTACAGAGTGGTACTCAGAATCCATTTACGCAGAATCCAGGACAACATCAATCTATGCCGATTCCAAACCAGAATACATTTACCAACATTCCAAATCCAAATCCACCTTAGATGCCAACGTTCAATCAAAACCCATCACGAGACTTTGGATTTTAGAATACATACATGGATACGCATAATCCTTCTAGCACATCTTTGACTCAAGTTGATTTCCTACAAACACAAATGTAGGCATTACAAACGCAAATGGATAACATGTCAGTGTCAACTAAGAAATCATTTTCACCAAAGGACATATGCCCATTCCCTTTTGATAGATCATTGTACATGACACCTTTCCCTCACGGATATGTCATACCAAATCTTCCTAAGTACAATGGCAAACGCAATCCAGTGGAACATATCAGGGAATTTTCTACCATATGCATTGATGTCGCTTACGACCCCACGTACCTTATGAGGCTATTTCCACGAAGTCTTGTAGGGGTTGCACTAGAATGGTTTTCGGGTCTAGATTATGGCATTAGATCATGGGGAGAGCTAGTCGAGAAATTTGTGGAGCAATTCTCCTTCCACATTGACCATGAGATAAACATAGCAACCTTGTGCCACACCACACAAGACGAAGGTGAAACATTCATTACTTTCTTCCAGAGATGGAGAACAATTGCTAGTAGATGTCCTGTCGAGATACCTGAAAAACAAAAGGTTACAATGTTTCAAGAAAACCTTCATCCAAAACTCAGGAGTAACTTAAGGGTACATTATTGCATATCTTTTTCGGAACTAGTGGAAAAGGGGGTGATAATAGAGAAGGATCTCATTGAAAAGGGTGAACTCAAGATGACAACACCGAATCGAAACACGGTCGTACAAAATGCCCCCACCGATAGAAACAGATTCTGGTCTCGCAACAAAAATGTCACCAATGATGGGGTGGTGGATGCTAAAACATTACAAGCAAGACCCTTCCTCACATTACAAGGACCTCATACTTTTGCTAACATGCGTAATGCTGTCAATCAACCTCCCAACGTGGTCCAAAACACTCAACGTCCACCACCAAGGAGATTCCAGAAATGTGAGTTCACTCCCTTAGGGGAACCCATTGAGTCGGTGTTCAAACAACTGTTACAACACAACCTCATACAACTGCAGGAACCAAGACAATACAATCCAGGACAGTTTAAACCAACTTGGTGGGATGACAACGCTTTTGTGATTATCATAGGACTAAGGGACATAACCTACAAAACTGTCGACAACTGAAGAACATCATACAGGATCTTGTTGACAAGAGAATCATTGAAGTTAGTGGACAAAAACAAAAGACATCGAACACTGATCATCAAGTCTTTTCAGACCCACTACATGACCATGGGAAAGGAACTATCCCCAGTTCGAGTACTAAGACCAATATGTCAGCCAATTATGCGAATATAAAACATGACTATGATAGTGGCAAAATCATTCATTGCCTTTGCGCCGCCAAGGACAACATCAATACCATTACTATCAAGGCTAATCCGGAATGTGCGGTCAATACTCATCGTACTAAGTTTGTTATCCAAGGCCCTCCATCACAGCAAGCATCACAACCTTCCAAGTTACACTATAACCTACTTGACCAGTTGGAGAAGACCCCAGCCCAAATTTCAATCTTGGAATTGTTGTGTATCTCCCCCGAGCATCGGTCTATCCTCGATAAGGCTTTACAGAACACCACGGTCCCTAATGACCTTGATGTCAATCGTTTCCAGGAGATGGTGGGCTACTTGACCAATAATCATCATGCCACATTTTCTGAACAAGACTATGCCACAGATAAGATGAACCACAATGACCCTTTACATCTAGAAGTCCTTGTTGATGACACCAAAGTTAGACGAGTTTTGGTAGACGGAGGAGCAGGGTTAAATCTATGCACTTTAAAACTAATTAAGGCATTAGGTATTTTAGAAGCATGCGTAGACACAACAAAGAGTATTGTCATTAAAGCTTATGATGATGAGAAACGAAAATCAAAGGGGGTGGTAACACTTCCTATCAGAATTGGTCCTGCGGTAATGGAGACAAAGTTCCAAGTCTTGGATCTCACCCTCCCTTATAACCTTTTGCTAGGTAGACCATGGATTCATGCCATGAAGGCAATCCCTTCCACATATCATCAGTGCCTTAAATTCCCTTACAATGGCACCGAAATAACTATCGATGGTGATCCTGATCCTTTTCAGTATTGCACTAACCTAAAGGACATCCCTCAATGTCAAGTGCCAGTCAACCAAGAGGCCTCATCATCTAATCCATCTTCTTATGTTGACCCGTCCACGCTCACTCGAACATCTATTGCACCTTCACTTCCCACTACTCCTAGGGTTGAGATCCAAGACAAGGGTTGTGGAGAGTATTATATGAAGACTTCCTACTGTGTTAGCCACTTGGTCCCTCCTAAGTCATATGGTTTGCCTACAACAGGTAGGGGACAGTCTATAATCACTATACATGTTCCCCCCACAACAACTTTCACTAAATGGGGTGAATTAAGCAAAGAGGCTGTAGATACAGAAGATGTTACTTCTTGGCTGTATAAGGAAGATAATCAAGAACCCCTTTTACTTGCTCATATTCCTACAAGACTATACGGAAAGGGTTTCAAAATCATGCAAAGCAAAGGATATGATGGACAAAGTGGTTTAGGCTTAAACCAAGATGGCAGAATTGAACCAATATTTGTTTCTCAGTGGCCAAAAGGAGTAGGGCTAGGGTTTTAACCGATTCAGATTGGCGTTCCTAGTACTCCATTACCCTTACTTGAGGAAGTACGTGCTTTAGAAGACATTAAGACATCTCACGAACCAATAGACCAAAATTGTTGTAACTCTCCTGACTCTAATGATTATGAGTGGGATTCTTTATCCTCTACTTCTACCATGGACCTTGACAAGTTATTTGGAGAACTTGACTTGCTGTTAAGTTCCTCACCAAATCCTTTAAATTCTTGTCCACCAAAGAAAATGAAAAAAGAGGAGTGGTTTAAACACTACTATTGGGAATCACTTGATCTTACCTCTTGGCAACCTGAACCACCTCTTTTTGATTGTCAAACCTTGGCATTAGGCCCACCTATTTATCCACCTAGACCCAAACCCAAGAGAAAAAAGGACTTGGTACAAGACTTTTGTGACCACATGAATAATTCAATTTTTACCTTGACTCCATTAGACTTTTATAACTCCGACGATGACATGCCTTTAGTTTATCCCCAACTCATAGATTGGGATCAACAAGATACACCCGTTTTAGATACTTTTGAGAATGACGAAGCAATTGCTGAGTTCCTGGGATTACGTGAAGGCATACCTAATGGGGATCATAAAGCTGGTTTTACCATTGACTTGGACAATAAAGCATATTTTGGGGAATCTGTTCAACCCTCCAGTTGCAAAAATGAGAAAAAGAATAAACAAGATAAAAAGAACGAGTCTCTAGGTGAAAACCGCAAGGCACCTCTAGACCATGAAAAAGTAAAAAGAAAGGACGCATCCGAAGGTGAAAACCTCTCTGAGGTGCCTAAGGATGGAGGTTTGAATATTCTCCCCATTGCACAGGAAAAGTCACCCATGCTCATGGAAGAATCAATAGAAGTCAACATAGGCACAAAAGAGAATCCTCGATTGATTTATTTGGCAGTGTCATTGACAACACAAGAGAAATCAGAGTTCCACAACTTCTTTGAACAAAGACAGATTAATTTTGCTTGGTCATATGCCGACATGCCTGGGTTGGATCCTGAACTTGTTCTACATCACTTGCCTTTGCAACCAGGTGCTAAACCAGTAAAAGCGAGAAGTTGAGAAAGTACATCCTAAAATTGCTTTATTAGTCGAAGTGAACTCAAGAAACTCTTAGACATTGGCACCATCGAGACCTATTGACTATCGCAGTTAGTTCCAATCTTGTACAAGTCACTAAACCAACTGGGGGAATCTATATCTGCACTGATTTTAGAGACATCAACAAAACCTGTCCTAAGGATGACTTTTCTTTTCCTAACATAGACATGATAGTTGACATGTCAGCGGGATATGAGATGTTGTCCCTTATGGATGGATTCTCAGGATATAACCAGATCAGAATAGCCACTAAAGATCAACCTAAGACAGCCTTCACTTGTCCTTGGGGAACGTATTGCTGGAATGTTATGCCCTTTGGACTCAAGAATGCAGGAGCAACCTATCAACGTGCCATGACCACTATCTTTCATGATTTAGTACACACTTGTATGGAGGATTATGTCGATGACCTTATTGTAAAATCCAAGACAAGGGCACAACATTTACAGGTTTTAGACAAGGTATTTTAGAGGCTAGAGACGTATAATGTGAGACTCAATCCAAAGAAATGTGTGTTTGGAGTCAAGTCAGGAAAGCTGTTAGGTTATATCATTTCTAGACGAGGCATTGAAGTAGATCCAACTAAGGTAAAAGCAATTATGGACATGCCACCACCCAACAATCTCAGTCAACTAAGGACATTATAGGGAAGGTTGCAATCTATCAGAAGATTCATAGTGCAGCTAGCAGACAAGACACATCCTTTTCAACATCTACTTAAGAAAGGAGTACCCTTTGCATGGACACCTAGGTGTGAAGAGGCTTTTCAACTGATTAAAGAATATTTACTTACACCACCTGTCTTAATGCCACCTGTTGAAGGAAGTCCGTTGATTCTTTATATCACAGCAACCCATTCATCACTCAGAGCATTGCTTGCACAGAATGACGATGAAGGTCATGAAAGGGTAGTCTATTATATCAGTCGGACTTTGGTTGGTTATGAGCTCAACTATAGTAACATTGAACGTGCCTGTCTTGCAGTAGTATTTGCTACCCAAAAACTGCGACACTACATGCTAAACCATCAAACAATGTTGATTGCTAAAATAGATCCTCTGAAATATCTTCTTAGTAAGGCTTGGCATTAATGGACGGTGGCCAAGTGGGTCATGATTACCAGGTAGTATGATATCCAGTATGTAGAAAGAAAGGCTATTAAGGGACAAGTCATTGCTGATCAGTTAGCTGACGGACCCATACAGGCAGATCACCCCTTAGTTGCAGACTTTCCTGATGAGTTCATATTCACAATTGGCACAAACATAAC
>VDFB02000003.1:294990222-295030819 GCA_007258455.2 Sequoia sempervirens | reverse complement strand
TTTTCTCTGAGAAGACCTTCAAATGAGGAGATAAAAAGATATACAGTTGCCTTAGCTACAAGAGCTCAAGTACGAAGAGATCTCCATTTAAGGAATAGAGTGGTGAGTGGAAATCAAGGCCATCCTAGAGGTTTATTCATAAAAGAAGGCAATGTAAATAGTAAAGGAGTTGAGGAAAATAATAAGAATGAAGAAACCAAGTCTAAAGAGCCAAAATAAATCAAAATCTAGGCAAAAAAAGGTAGCAAAGTTAAGGCTAATGTTGAAACCACACATCACGACCCAAAGTCCAAAGAATTAAAGCTAACCCTTGAGGTAACTGAGAAGAAGACCAACAAAGTAGCCCCTTAGGAAATGATATTTCCTGAGGTGCCCAATTATTCTCCCATTGATATGTTTCAAGTCTTATCCCAATTCTGGGTGACAGTCCCACTCCTTGAAATGATGAGGATTGATGATCATAAAAACAAAACAGTGGTTGTTGTCAATAGTATTGTAGGAGGAAATAAGAACAATGCAGATGGTGATGTACCTAACACAAGTACTGGTCAAACAAAAGGTACTGAACTGGAAGCAATTGTCAATGAGAACCCTGAGATTTACTTAGGAACTACTATTATGACAAACCCAAGTCTAGTCAATCCTTTCTTTTTGAGTTTGATCATTGATGGAAAGATACTCAAAAACTATATGATAGATTTTGGGGCTTCAAATAATGTCATGTCTATTAAGATAATGGAGGAAATGGGTTTGAAAGTTGATAGTACATATGGAAAATGTCATGCAATGGATTCGAGAGAAGTCACTGTCATTGGTGTAATCTATGAGGTCCCATATAGACTAGTTGCATTTCCTGAAAAGGAGTTAGTCATGAGTGTTATAGTGGTGGAAATTCCCCTAACTTATGGAATGCTCCTATCTAGACAATGGTGTGCCTCTATGTGGGGAAGTATGTAATGTGACTTATCATTTACCACATTTTCCATTGACCAGAAGGATGTTAAAATTACCAGAGAATCAAGATTTTAGCATTTGATTGAGCTAGTTGAAGAACTTGAGGAGCCCCCAATGGTTAATGTTGTGGACACAGGTCTTGATACTTTTCATCTAGAGGTGTTAAAACAAGAAGAGGAAGAAGCTAATCCTACTCCAATTGCTAGAGAAATCTTACAAACATCCCAGGAAGATGCCCTATGGACACTTTATTTTGATGGAGCATGTTCAAAAGAAGGTTCAGGTGTTGGGGTCATTCTTATCTCCCCTCAAGGTAAGATGTTTAAATACTCTTTCTTACTACTTTCCATGTACCAATAATGTGGCTAAATATGAAGCCTTATTAATCAGTCTAAAATTATCCTCTAAGCATGGAATAAAGTTGTTAAAAGTATTTGGGGACTCTGAGCTAGTAGTATCCCAAGTCAGGTCTAGGTTTTTCACTAAGGAAAAAAGGCTGAGGCAATATAGGAATGAGGTATGGGATACTATTGAGTTATTTGATTCCTTTGGAATAGCTTGGGTAGAAAGAGGACAAAATGTCAAATCCAATTTGCTGGATAATATTGCAGTCAAGCTCAATAATGTAACTTTTCATGGCATCTCAAGAATTGAGGTGTAAACAAGGCTGGAAGTACCTGACAACATCTTCAATTGATAGGTGTTTGATGATGACAATGATATATTAAGATTCTTGCATTGTGTAGACAAGTATGATAATTAGGAGATTGACTTCAGCTCATATGTGGTGGAAGTGGATGGAAAGGAGACATTATTGGGAAATGAGGTACTCCAATTTAAGACTAATAAAATTCCTAAGGGTTTAGTTGCACTTGAGAGGGTTTTTGATGGCCCAGATATATCCCATGTTAAGAAATCAAGTGCACATAAAGATGACCTAGAGGAAATCAACTTGGGAGTAGAGACTACTCCTAAGAAGGTATATATAGGGAAAAGGATGAAGCCACATGTGAGGATTATGTTTATTTCATTATTGTGAAAGTACAGACATGTATTTGCATGGTCTTACAATGATTTAAAAGCTTAAAAGGAGTTGTTTCAACATGAGATTCCACTAAAGCTTGACACAAAACCTTTTAGGCAGAAACAAAGACCTATTAATCCTACCTTAAGGACCAAAATGCAAGAGGAGCTCACCAAATTAAGTGATGAAGGAATTATCAAACCCATAAGACACTCCTAATGGGTGTCCAACCTGGTTCCTATCAAAAAGAAGAATGGTGACTTAAGATTATGTGTAGATTTTTTAAACCTCAATGTTGTATCCTTAAAAGATAATTACTCGTTACCTAACATGGAAGCAATGCTACAAAAAGTCATTGGTTGTGAACTAGTTTCTATGATGGATGGATTTTCTGGCTACAACCAGGTCATGGTCAGGGAATCAGAGCAATAAAAAACAACCTTTACAACCCTATGGGGAACATATGTTTATGTCAGGATTCCATTTGGTTTGATAAATGTTGGTGCCACTTTCCAGCGGGCTGTGGATGTGGCTTCTGCTGATTTTATAGATTTATTTCTTGCTATCTACTAGGATGATCTTACTACCCACAATAAGAAAGAAGAGGACTATTGCTCACACCTTAAGAAAATATTCATTAGAGCTTTGGACTATGGCATTTCGTTGAATTCCAAGAAGTGTGCTTTTGGGGTTAAGGAAGGAAAATTGTTGGGGCATATTGTCTCAAAGGAATCAAGATTGATCTTGAAAGAGTGGTGGCTATAGACAAGATCACACCACCCAGGAATATCAAAGGAATTCAATATTTCTTTGGGCAGATAAATTTTCTAAGGAGATTTGTCACTAATTTTGTAGAAATAGTTAGAGCTATCTTGAAGATGCTCAAGAAAGGAGAAAAGGTGGCATGGCCAGAAGATCCTCTTAAATCTTTTCAAGCTATCAAAGAAGCACTTGTCTTGAAAAATCTAGATTATGCCAAGCCTTTCAAATTATTCACATTTTCCTCTTTTCACACTGTAGCTAGGGTCTTGCTACAAAAACATGATGAGGGTTATGAGCAACCAATCACCTTCTTTAGTAAATCCTTGCAAGCAGCCGAGCTCAAATATAATACCACTGAGAAGCAAGATTTTTCTCTAGTTAAGGTTGTCAATAATTTCAAGACATACTTGACTAGTGCAACGGTGGTGGATTATGTCCCAAGCACAACAGTCAAGGAAATTTTTACTCAATAACAAACTACGGGCAGAAGATGTAGGTGGATAAACAAAATTTAGGAATTCAACATAGACATTCAGATTACAAAGTTAGTAAGGGGCCAGGGCTTGGCTAAGCTTAGAGCTAAGTCTTACCTGGAAGCTAACCAAATCAATGAAGTTGAACTGGAAAATAGTTCTCCCATTTGTGATATGCAAACATGTGGTTGGTACTGAAGGATAGTTGAGTACTTGCAAACCATGAAATGCCCGAATGACATGCCTAGGAATGAAAGAAGAACCATGAAGTTACATGCAATCAGGTATGTTATCATTGATGGTGAACTATGGTGGAGAAGCCCAAAGGGTGTGCTCCTTAGATGTGTGGATGGTGACCAAGTGAAAGATCTTCTGATTGAAATGCATAAAGGAGTGTGCGAAGGTCACTATATGGCCAAGACAACATAAAACAAGGTATTGAGGGCTAGTTTTTGGTGGCCTATAGTATTCAAGGATGCACATTGACTTGTGAAAATGTGTGATGCTTGTCAGAAATTTATAGGTAAACTAAATTTTTTAGGTAATTTACCACTTAGACCAGTCTCAGTGCCAACCCCCTTCCAATAGTGGGGTATTGACTTTATTGGAGAAATGCGGTGAAGTCCAGTGGAGGACATGCTTGGATCTTGGTTGCTACTGACTACTTCACAAAGTGGGTTGAGGCCATCCCCACCATGAAAGCCACTAGAAAAGTAGTCATTGATTTCCTGATGAAGAATATTTTAAGTAGATTTGGTGTTCCTGAGAGAATTGCCACAGATAATGCCATGTGCTTTAGGTTTGAAGAATTCATGGACTTTTGTAACGAGCATGGTATAAATGTATCATATTCATCCCCATATCATCCCTAGGGAAATGGATAGGCTGAATCCAGTAATAAAATCCTGATGAAGATCATTAAATGAGTCCTTGACAAGAACAAGAAAGCTTGGCATTCGAAATTGCAATTGGCACTATGGGCAGATAGAACCATAGTCAAGAAAGCTATTGGGAATTATCCTTTCAACTTGGTGTATGGAGTGGAAGCTAGGATCCCACATGATAATTTGATGAAAATGTATAAATTTTTTCAAGAATATGATACTAACATTTGTGATGAGATGCAAAACAGGATGAATGAATTGGTTGAGCTTGATGAGCTAAGGAGAGAAGCTCACAAGAAGAATGAGAAAATACAGCTCGAAGTTAAATATTTACATGAAAAGCGGGTTGTGCCAAGGAAATTTGAGATAGGATGTATGGTATTGATGTGGAATACCAGACTTGAGGATAAAGGAAAACATGGGAAGTTTGATCTCCTATCGCTGGGAACTTACTTAATTGCAGATATTCATGGGGAGGATTCTTACTTCTTGCAATCACTTGTAGGTGAATTTCTGGAACTCCCAGTACATGGACAGTTCCTGAAACCCTATTTCTCCTAAAATAGGTTTGTCTCCATGTGCATTGTATACCTCTGTAAATTTTGTACATAGGGTTTGGTGTGTTTTCTTTTTGTTGTGTATGCTTTCCTTGTCCGGGAAAGCTCCTACCTTTTTTTTTATCCCTTTGTGTTTGGTCTTCTCCACCATGAGATTCTATTTCTCACCATACCCACTAGGGGTATGCATCCCCAAGCATGAGTCTATGTTAGACCCCCAAAAAATCCTTAATATTTTGAGGTCTTTTGTCCTCAATATCAACATAGTATGTGTTGATAACACACAGGGTTTAGGGTTTTATTTCAATAACCTTGTCATCCAAAATTCCCATGTATCCCTTAGATGTTTTATTTCTATGTTGACTCTTTTGTCCAGTTTTTGGTGATATAAGTTACCTCTTGAGTCATCTTTGAACATATCTTATCGACCCCTTCATTTAGGATTGTTCGTTCATCCCCGATCACAAGGTGCCTTAATTATTCCCAAAGACAGCCTTCAATATTTCACATATAAATGACTTATATCTAAGTCATAAATTCTTGAGGGGTAGGTTCTTGTTGGCCTAGTCAAGGCCCCTTTTTTAAGACTAACTACTGCATTCGTGCAAGTTTGATGATCACGAGATGACATGATTTAATCTGGGTCACTCCCCGTTGGCTTGTTCGTCCCAGGAGATGGTGGTTTAAGAGAAATGAGGTTAGTGAGATTATGACACTTGTACCTATGGGGTGTCTGGGCCCGGTGGTCGTGTCTCATCCTAATGACCGAGGCTTTGAAATCGACGGTAGTAGTCAACACTCGAAAAGTGATCTTCACCGTTCCCTGCCAGCTCATGGAAATAAGATGCAAGATTGTTAAAAGCAGTGAGGTCTACGAAACCCCACCACATGTATCTTATGGCTACTAGTGGGTGGAGCCCACACATATAGGAAGGAAATAGGATTGGTATTCCTATTGGTTATTCATCTTGGCTAGGATAGTAGTGTAAATTCAAATGTTGTCAATTGAATTTGCATCGTTCGATATAGCCACCTCAGGTAAAGATCAACGACATAGATTCAAAGCTGTGAAGTACACCCATTGCAACCTTTTACTTTGCATGAGTGGGTAGTAATGGCGAAGTGACTCACAAACTCACTTAGTTGCCTTCAAAATCTGTGCATACAGTTAGGTTCTTATTGTTCTAGAATTGAATAATTCACTAGGGACCATACGAAGAACTGGATAATCATTTTGTAGAATTCACCCCAACTGGTGTTAAGGTTTTAACACAATTGAAAGCTTCTACAACTTTATCCTACGATGTAATCAACCTATTTCCATCGTCTACCAACATGAAGCCAAAAGGGAGGGTTCTATTCTAGGGCCCTACGGTGAGAAATAGGGTGATTGATAAGCAGTATAATATAAAGGATGTCGAAGTACCTTGTACTGGGTGGCAGCTATTTTAGCATTAGTTTGGAAATAGGCACCTCCCCCCTCCTTTTAGTAATCGTTGGAAATTGGATATGGGAAAATTTGTGGTTTGCAATGTGCACCTAGATGTGGATCTCCTAAAATAAATTGCCGCGAATTATGACCTAGTGGCTAGGGTGGTTAGAACTTATAATGGGGAGAACATGGTAAAGATAACTAGAAAGGAGATTGAAGAAATCTTCAACTTGCATGAGTGGAGTCAGGATTTGGTTCCTCTTAATATGGATAAAATCAGGAGCGAGTACAACAACACCAAGGTAGTCATCAGAAAGAAGTTCTTGCCCATGCATACTATAACGACTGGCACCAGGAAACAAAAGAGAAGATCAAAATTGGAGAGGGAGAGCTCAAGCCTTTCCCCATGAGTTAATTTGAAAGTTATTTTAGGAAGACTGTCTATTCTCTATGCCAAATCATTGGTTTCACTCCACTAGACACATTGTAGAGAGAATACAGTTACTTGGCCACACATATACAACACCCAACATACAGTATAGTCTATGACTATGGTACTTACCTTGCAGAGCACATTCATGATGGTTTGGTTGCATTGAAGGAAGAAAAATTATGGGTGAAATTCTAGTGGTACTCACTACTCATGCACATGTTTCTGTATAAAGGATGAAAGATTTTTTAGAAAGACATGACCTTGAAGAAGAATGAGGTAGGAATTGATCTACTTGTTTAGTGTTGGACTTGAATTCTGGACAGGGATGCTATGAAGTATAATTTTGTGATATTCTAAAATGTCTTTGCATCAAGAATAAGGAGGTGTCTTATGAATGAGCCACCCAGGATTCCCAAGTAAATTCATGAGTTCTTAAGACTGATGGAGATGAGACAGGATCTGAATCTAAGCCACAACTGGGGAGATTTAATTCTCTATTCTGATAAAACAATTTTTTGGATATATGGCAATGGTTTGGACCCATATATCTTACCAAGGGATGTACCACTAAGGATATGATTCCTTGAAATCATGAGGCAATTGGGTGCCTTGCAAACAGTGCACCTACCAGAAGCAGCGAGGAAGGGATCATTTTTCCCTGAATGGACAGTGTTTGATGACTTTGTCTTAGCAAAGGAAGCATGGCAACAATTGATACATTTTTTGATTCCCTATAGATTACAAACTATGCACTCAAGGAATCATGATCCTGAGGGATTTATTGCTAGGCTGAAAATGGAAAATAGATTGGGAGTTTTCATACATGCCTTTGATTATCCTGAGGATGTCATCAGGAATATCTTCAACTTTGAAGACCAGGATGAGAGAAAGGAGAAGTATCTGGCTTACAAAAAATGGTAGAATAAAGATGGAAGAAGAATCCCCAATATGATTCTTTTCCAAATATACCTAGTGAGTATGGAAAAGTTATGTATGTCATGGAAAAATTTTAAAGTGTGGTTGGTATACCAAGGGAACGATGTGAAGTTGCAGATAATGGGAAGGCCAGGGTAACTGAGGAAAGCACTTCAAGGCCTTTGGAGGAAAGACCTATGTATCAACCTCCTAAATAGTTAAGGATTTACACTAGGAGAAAGAAATCGATATGAAGAGAAAAGCTTGCTCGCTTCTCCCACTGTTGAGGAACCAATGACTGATGCTCCTATGAATACACCATCACCTACTCTTGCATAGGATCCTATACCTATGATTGATCTTGAATCACCTCCCCAAAGTCCTGTTCATCCTAAGCAACCACTTCCAAAGAGAAAGAATTGATACAAGGGAAGTGGTCCAATATTCTGATACAGATGAGGATGATATTTATATCACTCCTAAGGAGATGCTTGATGTCAGTGGCCTAAACAATGCAGATGACATATGAATTGAAGCTAGTAAGAAGTTTATGGAGGATGATTCCTTTATTGAGACATTTGCATTCAAAGATTTTTGGTGGAAGTATAAAGCTGCTACATATGTATGGAAGGTGGCCACTGAAAGGAGCATACATCCTGAATTGCCTGAGAGTGTTATTGATGCCAATGTAAGAAGTATTATGAAAGATGAGTTTTAGAAGTTCACACCCTAGGAGGGAAGAGAACTTGTGAAGAAGTGTGGGATGATATTGCTACCTGAAGGGACTATTGTTGATGCTACAGTCCTATATGCTAAAAGGAGAGTTGATGCACCTTTGATGGAAAAAGATGAAGAAATGGATATGGAACTCAGAGGATCTGCATTTAGTGAAGACTGGATGCACTAGCGATCTGGTCATTGTACTCAAGATCTAGGAAACTAATACTTGCCGAGCCATCTGATATTAGAGGACAATTAATGGTAAGAAGAGTTGTTGATACTCCAACTTTGGAAGCAACTGATATGGCTGTCAATGTTTCTAGATTCACCAAGGCAACTATTGAACACCTTACCCTGGAGAGGGATTACTTCAAAAACAAGTACCATGGGCTTCTCAGTGAGTATGATAATAGTAAGAGGAAGTTAGCAATTTTGGAAACTGAGTTAGCCTTTTATAAACAAAGGGGAGGAGTGTAAGGTGAATATAGCTGAGGTAGTTCAAGTTATCCACCTCCATCATCTCCAATTATATCTTCCCCACCTTCACCTCAGGGAAAAACTTTAGCAATTTTTCCTTATAACTCATCTCAAGAACCACCTTTAGTAGGAGAGTCGGGCACACCAAATTCTAGCTCATCTAATCAACCTACAAGGGAGCAACTACTTTTACAAGTTGAAACATACAAAAGGTTGCTTGAAAAGTCTCAAGACACCATGTATGAAAATGTATCAAAGATTGTTTGTATTGTCCTGAAGCACTTGAATGAGAAGATCTAGGCCAAGCTGAATAGTGTGCATGATAACTATGCATTGATGGTGTGAGCAGTGGAATTGTCCCAAAGGTACCATGAGTTGGCCTTGCCAATCTTGAGCAAGTCGACCCCCAGGGCTGAGAAATTAAAGTTTATAGCAATTGGAGCTAGTCATTAGGAGGATAGATATCCTACTGTGCTTCCAACTTATACCTTTGTGTGTGAGATGAGTGAACAAAAATTCCAAGGATACATTGCTCCTTTGGAGCAGAAGATAAGAGAATTGATAATTCTGTACGGTCTAACTAATTTATCACCTTTACTAGATATTCAACTCAATAATGATCAATTGAAGCCATTGCAAGTCTGGAAGAGGGAGATGGATGAGGTTGTTGAATCTGAGGTAAGAGAGATATGCAAGGAAGTTGACATTAATACCTTTAATGACACTTTGGGAAAGCTGATATTTGTCATCAGCTTTCTATAGGATTTTGACAAGGAATCCAATTTAGTAATAACCAAATATTCCCCATACAAGAAAGCATTGGATAGAATCATCAACTTCAACTGGTCATCTGATGAAGAATTTGAAGAATGTGGAAGAGTATTGGTTGGTAGGCTGGGTTGGTAAGTTTGAATGTGAAGCATATAATGGGTCATGTATTATACAGGTCTGGCCTCAGAAGTTACAAAGTTAAAACATATCTTTCACAGGGAAGTATCGGTTTTGATGATGTGGAATGCTGATTAAGATGCTAACTCACCTATGGTCTACATCATTTTGTCATCTTGCTCGATGAATTGGATTCGTAACAATGAATAAGTTCATCCTTTTAACATGTGCTTTTTGAAAAGGAAAAGTTTCTCCTTATTGCCAATGTAAATATTCTTTGTCTTATGTGTATTCCCTCCATTTTTGATTAATGTAAATATAATTAAATTTGGGAATATACCTTCTAGTGGTCCAATTGAAATGCGACATGTGTACATTTGGCTTGTGGCTTGTTTTGCTCCCTTATTCTATAAAAGGGAATTCAGGGCCATTTGTGTGGATCTTTGGTTGAAATTATGGAGCTACATTGAGAGAATTGAAGAACACAGAGCAGATATGTTGAGTCTTTATCTAATGCTTTGAGTCTAGACAACAAGTTTATTTAAATGTATGGTTTCTGAGCACATTTGAATGATAATGGAGATTTTTAGAGTCTATAGTCTCTCCACTTTGGTTTTGTATTAGAATTATTAATGAAAATATTGATCAACGATCATTTCATTAATTGTCATTGTATTACACTTTGATATGTGATCTAGTTGTCTCTTGTTCATGGAATGAGTTAAAATGCTTGAATTAGATCATGGGTTCATATATGGAATCATTTAGATTTGATAAGTAGTCTTTAGTGCTTGGTCATTGATTTGTGAATTATAAGGTAATATCACTAGATCACAATTTTTCAGAATTAAACACACCTTATGTTTCAATTTGTGCAAACTCTTAGCCCATAGATAATGGAACTAATCTTTAACCCATTTAGCCTTTCTTGTGGTTTCATTCACCCAACTTGAGAGCAATCATTTAAAATAATCATTGATCAACCTGTTGTTTGTTGTTATTTTATATTCTCAGCTTAAGATGCATAATTAACTCAAGGAATTGCCATCTTTGTGAGTTATTTCATCTTATTTGCTATTAGTGAGAATTTGTCTACCTGAATTTACAATATATGCATGAATTGTTGAAATGAGTTGTATAATTGGCATTGCAAGAATACCCTCCTGAGTCTGGCAGAGCCCATTTGTTGGCTCATCTGGCAAGTATTCGAGAATTGAGTTTGGAAGACTCATAGGTATTTTCTAAGACTTGATTGGTTTGTAAAAATTAACCAATAGCTTTTGTGATACAAATATGTACTTTTGAATCAATAAAGATTACTTTCAGAAAGACTTGTGCAAATCTTTTCTATATTGTATGCACTTATATAAATGCAATAATCTGTTACTAAAATTTTGTAAACTCTTTGATTTTTTGTTTATACAATTGGATGCAATATAGGGAAGATAGATAAGAAATGTACTTCACTTTCATTTTGCAAACACTCTTAACTCAATCCACTTGAGAAAGTACCAAAAATGGGTAATATTTCTGGTGACATCTGCCATATGTTTTCCTACTTTTCATTAAGACCAATCGCCTAGGCTATCCGTTGGGCATAGAGTCACTCAGAAGCTTGACAACAGATCTGAAAGCAATCTAATTCAATGTTGTAACTCAACAAAAATGACTCAGAACACCTTGGAAACTTATTGAAAACCAAACTACAACAAGGAAACTATCTAACTATGTTGAAAGCACCTAGGGAACTTGAAACCTATTTTAACCTACCCTAACTAGCAAAGAAGCTGGTCAAACAAAACCACTGACTAGTTTTGAAAAATAACACCCCTTTCTCACCAACTACTGGTGCATTAGATGATCATATATTACTGAAAGAACATGAAAAACATGTTGATATTCAATTAATTGTTGTAATTTTTCATGCAAGATGCAAATAAACTCACTTACACCTTGACTTTGATCATGCTTATTATTGTCCTAAACTGGACAGGTGAGCTGAACTTGATCACTTTTAGCTACAACTCCAAAATAAGCTTCTTATTCAATTAAATCCTCATGCTTGGTTGCAAGCATGACCTTTGGCACTTCAATGACCTTGAAACTGGCTAAATATTTGATTGGACAACCCTTAGAATAGATGAAACCCGAGCTTTCATTGTTGGTTGCTTGATTGAGATCTGCTCCTTGAAGAGTAGTATCCAACTTTTTTTCAACTTGAACAATACCTACATGTAGCTCAATGTCTTGGATATTCAAATCAGAATTTTCCTTTTCAAAGAAGGAAGGAAAATGTCCAAATAAAGAAATAGCCTCTTCCACCATATTTTCAATCAATGCAACAACCTCAAGCTCCTCTATACACCAGAAAGGAAGTTGCTCGCTAAGATTATACGAATCAACTTCATGGGAAGTTTTTTTACTTGAGAGAATGGGCTCATCCCCACCAAGACTATATTCTTCCTTTGACTCCATGTCTGATTCTGTTGATTTATCGATACAAAAGGGGTTGAACATGGTTACCTCCACTTCTTGTTCTTGTTGTTCATGTAACATCTAGAAAATGCAATGAAAGGTTAAAAGCACACAACAATGCAATCAAGGCTCTAATGCAATCTAAGCTAAACAATAGAGAACAAAGGAAAGCTAAAACATAAATAAACTAAATAATCTCACCCAATATCTACATAATTCCATGTATAACCTCAATTTTCATTCTCCATTTTTCCGTTGTAGTATAATTTCCCTCAGATTTCTCTTGTGCAAGTATAGCCTGTGATAGTGATTTAGCAAAACATCGAAGATTCAAATAATAGATATGCTTCCAAAAGTCATAATATTTTGGGAGAGATTCAAATGATGAAAGACTGATCAATTTATAGAAAATGGATCATTCAAATGATAGGCTAGGATTGAAAGATCAACAAATGGTTGAGATCAAAAGATTAGACATGCATTATGATAACTGTTAGTAGTGACATACGTGATAAAACCTAAGAATAGAAATAAAGATTAAATAATGATTTAATCTTTGAGTTTGGAATTCAAAAATAGAAGAATCATCTTTGCATGACAAAGATAAAGATGGATTAAAAAGAAACATTCTGTTTGAACACACACACTAGATTTAATTAATTAAATAAAGATATTTAATTAATAAGCATGTGCATGCATATGAGTTAGAACTAGATAACTGACTGATTTAAATAGATCTCGAGTCAAATAAGAGTGAATACTTAGATAACTTAAGTGTTTGTCCAAATATAGAAGAATGTATTCGAAATAGATTTTTATGAATTAAATGATCTATTTAATTCAAGATTCAACATTTAAAGAATAATTATATAAATATGATTTATTTAATTAAGTGATGAAGGGGTTAAATGAATAATTAAATAAATAAACAATTTATTTAATTATAGTTGAAATATGATAAAGGGTAAATTAAATAGAATTTATTTAATTTGAAAAGAAGAATAAGGTTAGTTAGAAACATAATTAAATAAAAAATGTTTATTTAATTAATCAAATAGAATAAAGAGAATGAGAATTAATTAAATAATTAAGATTATTTAATTAATAGATGAATTCAGGTTAAGGTAAATTAATTAAATAAATAGATTTATTTAATTAATAAAGAAATGAAGAACTTAGAAGAATAATTAAATAATTGACATTATTTAATCATGACCATAGAAATACGAATTATGAAGAATATTGAAGTCGCAGGCTTAAACCATATTTCGGTGTCTACATTTTCCCCTCTTTGATACAATGTCATTTAAGCGTTGTGTCAAAGAAAATCGATAAAAATATGCCCCAGTCAAAAGTAGGATAAGGAAGGATGACGAGGAGGTAGTGGTATGCCCCCTCGAGAGGATAGACGAGTTCAGGGAAAATGAGTGTTCTCTCGAAATCGATGAGAGAACTAGAAGATGAAGGACAAAAGGATAGAGGAAAATAGATAAGGGTGGTGAAGATGCAGAAAAGAAGAAATTTTAGTGTGAAAAGGAGATGAATAATAATAAAATATTGACGTTAGTATTAGCAGTCTTTGATGTTTTGTTGTATCACTAAAGGCATTTCACTTTATCATCATTGAGCGGGACTAATACAAATGGAGAAAAACACCATGATATGACATAGATCAAGGTGTGCAAGGTCATCCACTTGCTAACAACATACAGTCGTAGACAAGGATTGTCATAACTCATACTTAGGGCACAATTTCCCCAGTCTTTTTTTCAAGACAAACCATAGACAACAAAAAAAAAAGATGGGTCATGGGACGTCATCACTCCTCTAAATCCTTCATGGGACATCCTTGAGGAAACTAGTAACATGACTCAAAATCAAATTTAAAAGATAGTTGATAGAAAAAAGTCAAAGAAAATAGAATTATGATACATTGTTGCTTCTCTAAATCCTTCATGGGACATCCTTGAGAAAGCTAGTAATAGGATTCCAATCATAAAATAAAAGATAGTCAACAAACAATAGTCAAAGAAAATAGAATTGTGATACATTGTTGCTTCTCTAAATCCTTCATGGGACATCCTTGAGAAAGCTAGTAACATAATTCCCATCATAAAGTCGAATGAAATGATAGGATAAATAAGCCATAAAGTCAAAAATCTAGTAAAATATTTGCCAAAACTTGATCTGTTTGGTTGTTTATTTTGATTGATAAAAGGATTGATTGATAGAGCTTGTTTTCAGGAGATACACATACCAGATAAGACTTTGAGTCTGATTTCGATGTTATGACTATCTGTATAAGGCATGGAAAATCCTGGTTTTAGAAAGACATGTATCGTATAAAGACGTTGAGTCTGATGCGGTTGATGTGATAACTTGTATAAGGCTATGTTGATTGTTTGACAATGTCGATATGCAGGAAGGACTCATCCTGTATAAGACATAGATTGTTTTGTTGATATTAGTATTCAAGAAGGACTCATCCTAAATAATACATAGGTTGATTGTTTTGATGATGTTTGTTTCCAAGAAGGACACATCCTGTAGCAAACATAAGTTGAGCTATTTTGGTTGTTGCTTTGGCAATTTGTTTGATTTGACTTAGAGACATTGCTGACTTGTTCACCAGATTGATGCATGACTTGATATGATGTGTGGACAATTGAATGTGTGATGAAAAACTCTAAAGGATTGACTTAGTTCGGCCTCGGGGGCTCATCGATTGATGGCCTTACCTACATTATACACATAGAGACCTCATAGTTCAACTTGACTTTGACTGAAAAGATTGACTACAAGTAGAAGACGTGTGATAGTAAATGTGATGAACCCTAATGGACTAACCTAGTGCAGGCTTCGGGGGCTCATAAATTGATGGCCTTGCCTATGTCTAGTCATAGAGGCAACGTAGTTCGATAAACAACAAAGATTGACAAGTGCGACTGACTCTGACTCTATTTTTTAGATTTTTGACATGTTTTGATTTTTTTGTCTTTTTGAAGTTTTATGATGTTTTTGTGTTTTCTTAGGTCATTTTGTGATGTTTTTGGATTTTTCTATGGTTTTACATCTTCAACACAGCCAATGTAAGAACCAATATGATGCACATCAAGTTTTTTCCCCCAGTCAAGTATAAGACCAATTGATTATGAATAGGATAAAATGGGGGATATGAAATGCACTTGATGTCAATCATTCCAGGTTATGGGAAAGACTACCACTTATTACAAAGGGTATGTGCAAGCGATGGATGGGAAATATAAGTGATATCTATAGGGATAGGGAGTATGTACATGGTAGTGGACTATGTATAGTGATAAGGACTATGTATAAGGATATTAGATTAGAATAATAGTAGACAAAGGATCAGAGTCAACTACACATGGCGCTTGTTTGCCAGGTTTTCACCATGGTACTTATCTAAAGTGCTACCAAAGTGGTTTTCACTATTGGAAGAATTATTTCTCTTTACTATTTTCTAGATTTTTTGATTTTTTTGATGTTACCAAGATGCCTGTTTGCTAGGTTTTCACCTAGGTAACGGTTTTTTTTTTATTTTGTTGTATTTTTTGCTAATTAAGACAAGGCTCTTAGAAGTTATGCGTAGAACTTCTTCAGATGAAGAATATTGATTGGTGAGGAAAATGGTTCCCCTTCAGGAGTAGAGAGTTGATACGCTCCTGATCCAAAGGCTTCTATAATAATATAAGGTCCTAACCAGTTAGGTTCAAACTTTCCTAGTTTCTCTCTGTCTGCTTGATTCTTTGGGTTCTCCATTAAGACTAGGTCACCAATGTCAAAGTTTTTGTTCAAGACATTCCTGTTATAGCTACAACGAAGGAAATTCTGATATGCTTGGAGATGGTCTAGTGCCTTATGTCATCGCTCATCTAGGAATTCTAGCTCATGTAGTATTGATATTTGATACTCTTCATCATCAATGTGCCCTTTCAAGGATACCCTCGGGGAAGAAATCTCAACCTCAATAGGAAGAATGGCTTTAGAACCAAATACTAGTGAATATGGAGTGGCACCAGTGGGAGTACAAATTCTTGTGTGATAAGCCCATAAGGCAGGATTAAACTGTAAATGCCAATCATGGCCAACATCATTGACAATCTTTTTGAGGATTCTAATGATAGTTTTGTTAGATGCCTCTTCTTGGCCATTACCTTGTGGGTAGTATGGGGTGGAAAAATGATGTTGAATATGGAATTCTTCACAAATATGGTGGGCTTCTTGGTTCTTAAATGGACAACCATTATATGTGATTATGGACTGAGAGACACCATACCGACAAATGATATAGTTCAGGATAAACTTAGAGATCTGTGTCGATAATGTATGTCATCATAATAGCCTCAATCCACTTCATAAAATATTCAGTGGCAGTGATGATGAACTTGTGGCCATTAGATGATGTGGGATGGATCTTACCTATGAGGTTGAGTCCCCATTGGGTAAAGGGCCATGGTGATGTTATGGGATGAAGCTCCTATGTTGGTGCATGTATCAAGTCTCCATGAACCTGACATTGGCGACATTTCTTTACAAAGACATATGAGTCCTTTTCCATAGTAGGCCAATAGTAACCCAATCTCATAATATTTTTAGCTAAGGTAGGACCGCTAGAATGGGAATGAAATATACCCTCATGCACCCCATGCAAGGTTGCTTGTGCTTCATCAGAATCGAGACATCTCAATAGGGTATTATCTAAGGCACATCTATATAAGGTGTCTCCGACGATGGTTTATTTGGCCGACTTACGAAGGAATGTCCTACGTTGATTATTTGAAAGGCCAGGGTATATGATTTTGACATGGAGGTATTCATAGATTTCTTTGTACCATGGGGAATAAGGACCAACAATGTCACATACCATCTCAGAATTTGGATATCATAGGCCGGGACCAAAAGTTGTTCTTCCAAGAACTCAAACTTAGGCACATTGCTGGAATGTCTAGAAGTGATGCAATTGTAGCCATAGTGTTTGCTGCCCTATTTAGAACATGAGGCATTTGATGAAATTTGACCTTGTCAAAGTACTCCTTAAAACTATCTACCATGTGTTTGTATGGAGCAAGCTTCTCATCCTTAGTCTCATAATCATCATTTACCTGTCTGATTACTAGTTGAGAATCACCATATACCTATAGGTTCTTAATTTTCCACTTGACTGCCATGCATAACCCTGTCACTAGAGCTTCATACTCTACTATGTTGTTGGTACATGGAAACACAATCCTGAATGACTTAGGGATGGAATCACCCTGTGGTGTGATAAACAGTATACCAGCCCCTGAGCCATGATTTGTATGTGAGCCATCAAAGTATAGTTTCTATGTTTTGTTTGTGTCAATTATGAATATAAACTCATCAGGAAAGTCTGCAACTATTGGGTGGTCTTCTTGTATTGGTGCATCGACTAACTGATCAGCAATGACTTATCGTTTAATAGCCTTTCTCTCTACATACTGGATATCATACTCACTAAGTATCATAACCCATTTGGCCAGTTGCCCTATTAATGCTACTTTGGTTAGAAGATATTTCAGAGGATATGTTTTAGCAATCAACATTTTTTGATGGTTTAGCATATAGTACCTTAGTTTTTGAGTAGCAAATACTATTGCAAGACATGCACATTCAATGGTACTATAGTTGAGCTCATAACCTACAAAAGTCTAACTGATATAGTATATTTCCTTTCATGACCTTCATCATCATTTTGTGCAAGCAATGCTCGAGTGATGAATGGGTTGCTGAAATATAAAGAATTAGTGGTCATCCTTCAATAGGTGGCATTAAGAATGGTGGTGTGAGTAGATATTCTTTGATCAATTGACTAAGATTAGTTGGTGGAGGCATGTTGATGCAGTATAGGCTCTAGACTAGATTGCGATTTTTAAATGCTTAACTTTTACAATGCTTTTACAATGATTATTCCAAGTTAATTAAATCAAAATTAACTTAAGGAAATAAAAAATGAAAGTAATAACAAGGTGATTATAACAAAGGAAGGAAATGAGAGAAAGGAGAGAGAAGAAGAGAAGTGCAAAGCGAAGTTGATAACGAGTTAAGTCGAAAGTGACTACGTCTCCGGGTCCACTCCAATAGAGAGACCGATCCGATTAACTCCAAAATTGATTACAAAGCACCACAATCATTCTCCAAGCACTTCGGCAGCATAACAGCGCTCTGACGTGCGAGAATGACTCAAAGAATCTCCACAAGACCTCTCTTTCGATTATCTCCACAGCTTCAAGACTTCGTCACCTGAAAGAAACTTGATGATCTCCACTCATCTCACACTCCCCTTAAATACAAAAAATTAACTCAAATTGGCCTTTAACCAATTGATTTACAAAATATTCCTTATCTCTCCATAATATTTTCAAATCTTCCATAATCCCCCCATTTTACATAATAAATCTTTGATAATCTCCCATATTTATATAAAAATCCATATTAAAAATTCCCTTAATATTTTTGATTTAATTCAAAGCCCTTTATTTTCTAACTCTCGGGCTTATTCTGTTATGGAGGATTTTTGGTTAATCCTAAAAAGGATTATTTGTTGAAATTTTGGAGGGATTAAATTTAAAAATAAGGGCATTCGGTTTTAAACAATCCAACAAAACCGACCGACGCCACATATGCTTTAAACCGCTCGCAGGGTGTAACGGTGGATAGGCTTTTTGTTAAGCCGGCTGATCCGGGGTCAAATCCCGCCGGCCACACATTCTAAACAAATTTCAACGGATCAATACAACAAAACTAAACCGCTTCAACATATATTTAGGCGTCGGCTGTATGGTATAACGGTTCGGCGAGATCTCCAGAGCTGAGTGGTTGGAGGTTCAAAACCTCTACCCATTTCCTTTTAACAAACAAACAAATTTCCAAACCGACCGACGCAGGAGACAAACCGTGGGCCACGTGGCATGCCGGGCCATGTGGGAAGACTGATTTAACTTGATGACGTGGACTCTAACTCACCGATGGCGTCGCCGACTCTGCGGACGCCGCGTGTCACTCTATCATTGGTCCGCATACAAATGCCACATGTCACACTCTGATTTGTCCACATCAGATTCTGTACCACGTGCTGACATCTGTACGGATGATGACGTCATCACTGTACCTTCAGTCCACAAGTCAAACTTGAAACTTTGACTGTGAGCCTCCATTTGGACAAACGTCAATCGTCTCTCCAGCTCTTCGACTTGGCGCTGCTTTTGATTTATGAAATATTTTTTTTCGGGCCCTCTGTTCCCAGTTTGACCGAAGGTTTGGGACCATAACAACGGACTCCTTTTGCTCGTTCAGTTGTTGTTGTTTATGTGAGGAAAAATGAGACTTCATTTTCAGAAAAATGTCCACGGATCATGTCTATGATTGTTTTTACCTTGGCTGGATCCACTTGAATGCCTCGTTTGGAAATGATATACCCTAAAAGCTTTCCTGATTGTACCCCAAACACACATTTCTTGTGATTGAGTCTCACTTTATACTTCTCTAGCCTTTGAAATATCTTGTCTAAAACTTGTAAATATTCTGCCCTTGTCTTGGATTTAACTATAAGGTCATCGACATAATCCTCCATAATAGTGTGTACAAGATCATGAAAAATAGTGGTCATGGCACGTTGATAGGTTGCTCCAGTGTTCTTGAGTCCGAAGGGCATAACATTCCAAAAATATGTTCCACAAGGACATGTGAAAGTTGTTTTAGGTTGGTCTTTAGTTGCAATTCTGATCTGATTATACCTTTAAAATCCATCCATAAGGGACAACATCTCATACCCTGCTGTCATGTCCACTATCATGTCTATGTTAGGCAAAGGGAAGTCATCCTTAGGAAAAGACTTGTTGATATCTCTGAAATATGTGCAGATACAGATGCCCCCTGTTGGTTTAGTGATTGGTACAAGATTGGAAATCCAATCTGCATAGTTGATTGATCTAATGAAACCAACGTCTAACAACTTCTTGAGTTCTACCTTGACTAGTAAAGAAATCTATGGGTGCATTTTCCTTAATTTTCTATTTCACTAGTTTTACACCTAGTTGTAAGGGAAAGTGATGTAGAAAAAGTTCAGGATCTAGCCCAAGCATGTTAGCATATGACCAGGAAAAATTTATCTTTCTCTATGTGAAGAAGTTGTGGAATTCTGGTTGCTCTTCTTTTGTCAATGACACTACAAAATAGACTAGTCGAGGATTCTCTTATGTGCCTATGTTGACTTCTATTGATTCTTCAACGAGCATGGGTGACTTTTCTTGTGCAAGGGGGAGAATGTTCAAACCTCCATCCTTAGGTGCCTCAGAGAGGTTTTCACCTTCAAATGCATCCTTTATTTTTGCTTTTTCATTTTCTAGAGGTTCCTTTCTATTTTCAAATAGAGACTCATCTTTTTTATCTTTTTTATTCTTTTTCTCATTTTTGCAAATGGAGGGTTGAACAGATTCCCCAAAATATGATTTTTTGTCCAAGTCAATGGGAAAACCAGCCTAGTGATCACCACTAGGTATGCCTTGTCTAAGACAGTGTGTTTTGTTGGTCCCAATCAATGAGTTGGGGATAAAATAAGGGCATGTCATCATCAGAATTGTCAAAGTTCAAGGAGGTCAAAGTAAGGACTGAGTTGTTCATATGGTCACAAAATTTTTGTACCAAGTACTTTTTTCTCTGTGGTTTAGATCTAGGTGAACTGAGAGGTGGGCCTAGTTCCAAGGTTTGGTTATCTAAAATGGATTTGTCAAGTTGCCAAGAGATAGGATCAAGAGATTCCCAATAGTAATGTTTAAACCATTCCTCCTTTGTCATATTCTTTGGTGGATAGGAATTCAATGGATTTGGTGAGGATTTCAACATTAAGTCAAGTTCTCCAAATGGCTTGTCAAGGTTCATGGAAGAGGTGGAGGATAGGGAATCCCACTCATATTCGTTTGAGTCTAGGGAATCATAGTAGTATTAGTCAGATGGCTCGTGAGATGTCTCAATATCTTCTAATGCACTTACTTCCTCATTAAGGGTGATTTGGTACTAGGAACGCCAATCTGAATTGGCTGAAACCCAATCCTTAAGCCTTTTGGCCACTAAGAAACAAAGATTGGTTCAATCCTCCCATATTGATGTAAGCCTAAACCACTCTGTCCATTATATCCCTTGCTCTGCATGATTATGAAACCTTTTCCATATAGATCTGTAGGAATGTGAGCAAGTGAGAGAGGTTCTTCATTATCTTCTCTATACAACCAGGAGTTGACATCTTCTGTAATTATGGCCTCTTTGCTTAATTCTCCCCATTTAGTGAAAGTTATGGGAGGAATGTGTATAGTGATGATAGATTGTCTCCTCTTTGGTGTAGGTAAACCCTATGAATTAGGAGGAATCAAATGGATAACACAATAAGATGTCTTCATGTAATATTCTCCACAACCCTTGTCTTGGATCTCGACCCTAGTAGTGGCAGGAAATGAAGGTGAAGTGGATGTTCTAGTGAGAGTGGATGGATTGACATAGTGAGATGACTTGGACGATGAAGCCTCTTAGTTTACTGGCACTTGGCATTGGGGTATCTCTTTTAGATTGGAGAAATATTCGAATGGATCTAGGTCACCAGCTATTGTTATTTCAGTGCCATTGTAAGGGAATTTGAGACATTGATGATACGTGGAAGGGACTGCCTTCATGGAATGAATCCATGGTCTACCTAGCAGAAGGTTGTATAGAAGGGTGAGATCCAAGACCTGTAATTTTGTCTCCATTACTACAAGACCAATTCTAATAGGAAGTGTTACCACCCCCTTTTATTTTCATTCCTCATCGTCATAAGCCTTAATGACAATACTTTTGGTTGTGTCTACGCATGCCTCCAAGAAACCTAATGCCTTAATTAGTTTTAAAGTGTACAGATTTAACCTTGCTCCTCTATCTACCAAAACTCTTCTAACTTTGGTGTTGTCAACAAGGACTTCAAGATGTAAAGTGTCGTTATGATTTGTCTTTTCAGTTGTGTAGTCTTGTTCAGAGAATGTGGCATGATGATTATTGGTCAAGTAACCTACCATTTTCTGGAAACAATTGACATCAAGATCACTGGGGACAATGGTGCTTTGTAAAGCTTTTTCTAAAACGAATCGATGCTCAGGGGAGATATGTAATAGTTCCAAGATGGAGATTTGGGACGGGGTCTTCCTCAATTGATCAAGTAAGTTATAGTGCAACTTGGAAGTTTGTGGTGTGTGATGGAGGACCTTGGATAGTGATCTTATTACGACAAGTGTTGAAAACACACTCAGGAGTTGTATTGATGGTAATGGTATTGATATTCTCATCGGCGGTGCTAAGGTGATTAATGATTTTTCCACTATTATAATCATGCTTGATATTTGCATAGTTGGCCGACATATTGGTTTTGTTACTCAAACCGGGGACATTTCCTTTCCCATGTTCATGTAGTGGATCATAAAAGACTTGGTGATCAGTGTTTGATGACTTTTGTTTATGTCCGCTAACTTCAATAATTCTCTTCTTGACAAGATCCTGTATGATATTTTTCAGTTGGTGACAATTTTGTAGGTTATGTCCCTTAGTTCTATGATAATCACAAAAGGCATTGTCATCCCACCAAATTGGTTTAAATATTCTTGGATAGTATTATCTTGGCTCTTGAAGCTATATAAGATTATGTTGTAACAGTTCTTTAAATACGGACTCGATGGGTTCCCCTAAGGGAGTGAACTCACGTTTTTGAAACCTCCTCTGTTGTTGTGGACATTGAGTATTTTGGACCATGTTGGGAGGTTGATTGATAGTGTTATGAGTATTGGTAGAAGGGTTAGGTCCTCATAATGTGATGATTGGTCCTACTTGTATAGTTTTAGCATCAACCACCCCATCATTGGTAACGTTTTTTTCCAAGACCAAAATTTGTTTCTGTCATTGGGGGTGTTTTGCACTATTGGATTTCTATTGGATTTTAGTATCTTAAGTTCTCCTTTTTCAATGAGATCCCTTTCTATTATAACCCCTTTTTCCACTAATTCCAAAAAGGATGTGCAACAATGTACCCTTAAGTTACTCCTTAGTATTGCATTAAGGTTTTCCTAGAACATAGTGACTTTTTGTTGTTTAGGTATCTCGAAAGGACACCGGCTGGCTATAGTCCTCCATCTCTGGAAGAAAGTGATGAAATTTTCTCCTTTGTCTTGTGTTTTGTGAAACAAGGTTGCTATATTTAACTTGTGGTGTATGCTGAAGGAGAATTGCTCAACAATTTTTTTAGCCAATTCACCCCATGATTTGATGCCATAGTCTAGACTTGAAAACCACTTGAGTGCAATTCCTACAAGAATTCTTGGAAATAGTCTCATAAGATATGTGGGGTCATAAATGACATCTATGCACATGGTAGAAAATTCCCTTATATGTTCTATCAGATTTTGTTTGCCATTGTACTTAGGAAGATTCGGTATGACATACCCGTGAGGGAAAGGTGTCATGTACAATGATTTATCAAAAGGAAATGGGCATATGTCCTTTGTTGAAAAGGTTTTCTTAGTTGACACTGCCATGTTATCCATTTGTGTTTGCAAGATGTCAACTTGGGTTAATGATGTGTTGGGCAGATTATGCAGATCTATGTATGTAATCTGAAATCCAAGGTCTCGTGATGGGTTTTGATTGAATGTTAGTATTTGATATGGATTTGGATTCAGAATCTGTGTTAATGGGTTTTGACTTGGAATTAGTGAGAATGGATTCTGACTGCCAATCTAGGAGAATGGATTCTGATTCCCATATTGGAAAGAGGGAATTCCTCCTGTCTATGTAGTATGTGGTATAGTACTAGCGACATGAACACTAGGTATGGCTATTGAATGTGGTATGGTACCAGTGATACTGACATTTGGTGTAGAAGCTGACATTTTAGATCTTTTGTTCCCAACAAGAGGACTGAAAGGAGTGGATGATGATGCCCCTACAATGAAATTAAATCTCGATGTAATTCCAGATGTACCGAATGGAGACGTATGGACTGTCATACTCTATATAGGTATGCAAAATGGTATTGTTGTATTAACCTAAGGTATAGAGGTACTAGTAGTCATTGCATTTGTCCCTTGTGTAGGTTAGGTTTGTAAGGTGCTAATATACAATCCTATAGGTAAGGTATCACCTTTAGCTAAAAATTTGGCTAAGTAGCGTTGGTGATCATTTGCTAGATACCCATCTACAAAAGAGGAAAACTCAGGGTCTTATGCAATAGCCTATATGTCTTCCGATCTAATGTGTCCTTGAGGGTCTCTAGTGGTGAATTTTTCCAACAAATTCCTATGAGGTCTTGATGAGAATGGATTGATGAATTCATTTGGGTTCGACATCTTTTATCTCTCTTTTCTCTTAGACCTAGTTTCAACCATGTAAGATAAGCTCAATATGCAAGGAATGAAAAACTACGTCTATGGATAGTATGACTCTAGTCTACGTTTTTGGGATTTTTTGAATGCAAAATAAGGAATGTCTAAGATGACGCTAGTCTAGAATGACAATATCTAAAGATGCAAAGTCTAAGCAAACTTCTAAGGTAATCAATTTTGTAAACCTGAGATGAGGGTACCAACTACCTAAAGTCTAACCAAGGTGTCAATTTAGTTATGTCAAAGAACCAATGTAGGACTAAGATCAAAGATAAGGTGAGTTTCCTAACTAGAATGATGAGCTAGGAGGACTCTCTGTAGGACAAAGGATATGATGGCGGGGGTAGGTTACGTATACACCTTAAAATGGTCACATCACATTGTGGTAATTAATTAAATATTTTTAATATTTAATTAAAATCTTCAAATTCTATCTGCATATAAATAAATTTAAATAATTTATTTATATTTCTTCATTCTTTCATTTTGATTAAATAAATAAGTTTATTTAATCATCTTTTCGTATTCATTTCTTAATTAATTAAATAAACATTACGATTTATTTATATTAATTATCAATAATCTTCGTTTGAATATCTTATTCAAATAAAGATTAAAATATTATTCTTCTTCTAAATATCATTTACAATTAAATATTCCAAAATATTTAATTATTTCTTCTAATCTAATTTAAATATTCATTCTTAAATCATTTCAAAATTCCTCTAATTCGATTCAAAAATCTATTCATAATTAAATATTTCCAAAAATATTTAATTAAATCTTTTAAATATTTCAAAATCTTCTAAAGTCACATCATAATTAAATATTACAAAATATTTAATTAATTCTTCCATAGTTTTCAAAAATCAAAAATCAAATATCAAAAGCAATAAATAAAATTAAATAAATTTATTTATTTAATTGGGGATTTATCTTCAACTCCCGGGAAGCAAACGGTTGAAACAGAAAATTAAATTTCTCTGTTTCTGTGCAGGCTTGTTCCCGTGGGTTGAAGACATGAATCCATCCTTCTCTCCAACCTCTCAACCTCTTCCATCTTCTTCTCAACCTCTCCATCTCTCACCATTCAAATTTACCAGACAAATTCATAGCCGTAGATTCTTGCCAGCCGGGATGGAGCCTGCAAAAATCTATAAATACAGCTGCCGGGAGCTCCAAATCATATAGAAGTTTAAGCAAGTAAACTATAGGCAAATCTCATAGCATCCATAGCATTCATAGAGTACTTTCATAGCATAAATAGCATAGAATCATAGCAATAGCAATAGAATCATGATACATTTCATTCACAGCCCCTATGCATAATCACAGCCCCTGTCCATATCCATATCAACAATCCCATCTTCACCAGCATATAGAATAGTTTTCATTTGCATTCTCATTCTACAGCAGCCATTTGGAGGAGCTAACATCAAATCTGAGAGCAGCAACTTCAAACTCCTGGAGATAGAGGAAAATGAAACGGCTCTGAAGAAATCTTGCTTATTTGAATTTATTTAGTTTTCTTTAGATTAATGTTTCATTAGAGTGTTTTTGTTTTCAATTAGATTAACATAGATAACATAACGGGTTCAATGATAGATTTTGTTGATGCTATGATTTTTCTAGAGTGTAGAAAGTGGATGTATTCTAAAGTTTGTAAAAGTGACCTTCCTAAAAGTTTGATCTAAAGATAATATGTAGTATAAGATGAAACTAAAACTCTGAATTAGGACAACTATAGTTATGACTAAATGATACCTAAAGGATGTAAAATTGAGAAAATCGTTTCAGGTTTCTATCCAAGGACTACTATTAAAAGACATATCAAAGACTGGTATGACTGTGTCGACTGGACTATGAATGTAAATGCTGGTTTTCTAATAATTAGGTAGATGCATCGCATAATATGACAGATGTAGTTATGTTTCATAGTTGTAGTTTTTTGGTGATCATTTGTAGATTTTTGGTAAAATTCACTATCTAGTATCAAATAGTTGCAGTGTAGTTTCTAATATATGTGACTCATGATGGTAATTGTGACTCAGTCTATATCAGATGCAATTTTCTAAACTTTGTGCATTGGTAAAAGTTTTGCAACAGTGGAAAATGCATTGTTCCAAACAATAGTTGCGGCTCACCTTTTTAGATGCATCACAGAATGTCACAAGTGTGGTCTTTTAAATCAGATATGGTTTTTGATAGAGAAAATGCGAGCTAATCTGGTAGATACAACTGTAAGCTAATCAGATACGACTCAACAGAACAATTGAGACTCTCTGGTGAACAATTGTGACTCTGTTGATAGTCGTATGTTTTTAGTGAATGGAGATATAAAATTGACCCTATTTTTCATAATAAAGTTCTGAAAAATAAAGAAAATCATAAGACAAAGTGTTTTCAGTCTGATTTTGGACTCAAAGAACATTTAATTCAACAACAGACAAGCACATCTCAGGCTGTGTAGGATAATATTTACTGAGTTCTCACTTGGTTTCCCAACTATGCTTATTCAAGGTGGATGATTAGTAGCTTGACCCCTCTAGCTCCCCTCCACGGCTCATTAACGTCATTCAAGGCAGCCAAGCTATAGTACCCATGAACATCTCATGGCATACTTTCATCTCTACACATGAACTATAAGAATATGAGATGGCTTCACAGGTCTGACCTGCTGCACCAGTAAATAGAAGGATTTTGGACACTACAAACAAAGGTGTTTAATTCAGGCATTCCATTCGTAGGGCATGATCCATGTGGTGAGTCCCCTTTCAAATCCATCTCATTGGAACCATACACATGATTCATTGGGCTTTCCCAAAGAATCCACTTCTATATACCAGTTGGAAGTCCCTCGGGTTTAGGGTGCTACCGGTTTGAGTCATCCTGAGGTGAGTACTTTTTCCTGCTAGGATAGGCCCAATTTCTAGAGTCAGTAACCATTTCTCTTACACCTAGGATCGCACGAATGCGCAAGCAGAGAGGATACTTCGATATACCGAATCGTGAGGGTAATAAAAAAATTGTGCTTTCGTACCAAACACATTAAACACTTGTTAATTTTAATCCAAATGAAATATTTTCTACACTACCAAACAATCTATTTCAAAATTTAACTATGGTCTTCGACATGCATTCTGCAGAAAGATTCATTAGTAGTTTTGATATTGGTCTTCAATTATCGATCTATAAAAAAATTGTTAACTCCTCAAGACACACGCTGAAAATAGAAGATTAGCAAAAATAAAAACATGAAAGGAAGCTATAAATTGAAAATCTAAACCTAAAGATTTACCAGTCGGATGTGTCATTTTCTCTGTCAGATGTGTCATGGGATTTTACTAGTCAGTTGTGACTCACAAAATAACAGATGTGTCATTTCTGATATTAGATGCGGTCAAGTAAGTCAATTACGTTGTTTCTGATATCAGATGTGGTCTAGTATTTTAGTTGCGTAATTTCATCAAGCAGTTGTGTCTCTGAATGTCAATTGTGTCATTTCATCAAATAGATGTGTCATTCCTTACAAAAACCTACAAAAAAATTGAATAAAAGTCTATGGATATGCAAAGATGGTTTCTTCCTGTCGGGTTCACCAAATGTAACATCTAGAAAATGCAATGAAAGGTTAAAAGCACACAACAATGCAATCAAGGCTCTAATGCAATCTAAGCTAAACAACAGAGAACAAAGGAAAGCTAAAGCATAAATAAACTAAACAATCTCACCGAATATCTACGTAATTCCATGTATAACCTCGATTTTCATTCTCCATTTTTCCATTGTAGTATAATTTCCCTCAATTTCTCTTGTGCAAGTATAGCCTGTGATAGTGATTTAGCAAAACATCGAAGATTCAAATAATAGATATGCTTCCAAAAGTCATAATATTTTGGGAGAGATTCAAATGATGAAAGACTGATCAATTTATAGAAATTTGATCATTCAAATGACAAGCTAGGATTGAAAGATCAATAGACGGTTGAGATCAAAAGATTAGACATGCATTATGATAACTGTTAGTAGTGACATGAGTGATAAAACCTAAGAATAGAAATAAAGATTAAATAATGATTTAATCTTTGAGTTTGGTATTCGAAAATAGAAGAATCGTCTTTGCATGACAAAGATAAAGATGGATTAAAAAGAAACATTATGTTCGAACGCACACACAAGATTTAATTAATTAAATAAAGATATTTAATTAATAAGCATGTGCATGCATATGAGTTAGAACTAGATAACTGACTGATTTAAATAGATCTTGAGTCAAATAAGAGTGAATACTTAGATAACTTAAGCGTTTGTCCAAATATAGAAGAATGCATTCAAAATAGATTTTTATGAATTAAATGATTTATTTAATTCAAGATTCGACATTTAAAGAGTAATTAAATAAATATGATTTATTTAATTAAGTGATGAAGGGGTTAAATGAATAATTAAATAAATAAAAATTTATTTAATTATAGTTGAAATATGATAAAGGGTAAATTAAATAAGAATTTAATTAATTTGAAAAGAAGAATAAGGTTAGTTAGTAACATAATTAAATAAAAAACATCTATTTAATTAATCAAATAGAATAAACATAATGAGAATTAATTAAATAATTAAGATTATTTAATTAATAGATGAATTTAGGTTAAGGTAAATTAATTAAATAAATAGATTTATTTAATTAATAAAGAAATGAAGAACTTAGAAGAATAATTAAATAACTGACATTATTTAATCATGACCATAGAAATACGAATTATGAAGAATATTGAAGTTGTAGGCTTAAACCAGATTTTGGTGTCTATAGTTCGTGATAATCTTCCTCTAAAGATGTTGGCATGGCATCTAGACATGAGCAGAAAAAATAAATTTCAGCTTGAAATAGATCTTCTTCATTTTTTTCATTGCATTTTTGTGTGAGGACTCATATTGAGCTCATGGAAATTCTCTTGAGGAATTAAGACCCCAAGGCCTTCAACCTCATGTTGCAGACTTATGACTAGATTTATTCTTTCCTCGTCATGCTCAATAAAACATGGAAGATCATCAAATGAAACTATGAAATTATGGCCTACATCACCTTTTTCAACCTCTTTAGGTTGTTGTCTTGATTCTTGAACGTGCAACTCACCACACTACCTGATGTCCTCTTGCTACTTTGAGTCTTCATCCTTGTCAACAAAAGTAGATAATTCAATAATCCAAGCTGAAGGTTGGTCCTCTGCAACAACCTTTTGCACTACATCACCCTGCTACCTTGGATGAACTATCAAAACATTTGGGCCAATTCCAACAGAAGGAGGAGGATCATTAGCTAAAACAAAAGAAGATCCATCTTGAGAGGCCTTCTCTTGTTCAAACCTTTGTTGTTGTTCTAATCTATAATGCTCCAAAGCAAAATGCAACAAGTTTATGTTTCTAGACTCCTCCATGTTGAGTGAGTTGTGTGGACCAAGAGTTTTCTTTGTTACTATATCAGGCTGCTGTAACTTATTACTCTCCTCAATTCTTAAAGGATGAAGGCTTATGAAACTTGGAATATCAACTATAGGAGGGTCAAGAGGCTCGTTTTTCTTAAGACTTGGGAATTTATAACTACAAACCTCTTCTTGAACAAGCTGCTCTGGAATAGTAGGAGTTGTCTAAATCTGTTTTTCTTTTGTGGCAGCTCTCTGCTTCTCAAAACTCTCTTCAATCTACCTCTTTTGAACCTCCTCATGCAGTTGGCATTGATACTCTGAATAAGCCAGACTACCCTACACTCGAGCAGATAAAAACTTCATTTGCTCCTCCCTAATAGTTATCTCTCTTTCAAGACTTTCTTCAAACTGAATTATTTTTTCCACTCTCTCTTGATCATAAAAATAGGCTTGTTCAACCATTTCTTGCTACTGCATAATGATATTTTTCTGCTTCTTGATGTCAATCAACATTCTATTCACATATGAGAAAACCTTACTAATATCATTAATTTCCATATAGTCAAGACTTTGGCTCAGATCCCACAACATGCGATCAAACTATTGGATCAGATCCAACACATTCTGGTAAGGGTGCTCTTGAAGCTAATTATTTGAATAATCATGTTGACTTGAAATAAAAAGGCTTTATTGAGGTTTTTTATGAGCATGCAGAGGCTGCCAACTAGGATGAGTAAGGGTGGGTGGGTAGATGGCATATTGAACTTGTTGGTTATCTGCTATTGGTGGGTTATTGAGGACAAAATCAACAGTATATTCTGCCTGATATGGTTGGTAAGAGGGTACATATGTAGGAGTTTCATGAAATGGAGGATGAAAAGCCATGTTTCCATGAAATAGAGACATACTCCTTCATTCAAGAAGCTTCAAAATTGAAAAAAAAAGACTTTCATTTAATAATGTTGAAACATTCTAGCACATGTCTGCTTGCCACCAATAAATATTCTTATGAAGTCACCGGGTGTGTTGAAAATTTCCTCCAAAGGAAAAAATTGTTGTTATATACATGAAACAACAGCAATGTGTAGAACAAGAGAGACTGGAAATCAATCCTTTATCCCACTGGGCATGCCAAAACTATTATCTTCTAAAAATGCACCCTGTTGAACCTAATGTTCAACAATTAAGAGAAAACATGTGAAGACCTCTAAAGTTGTGGGTTACTTATAAGCAAAGGTCAACCTCTAGAGAAGGCCAACTTCCTTTCGGTACTCACCTAAAACTAATTTACTGATCTGCTGAGGAAAAGGGAAAAAAGGTAACATAAACTAAAATGATTAAACCCTATGGTGATGCACCTAAATGTTCATTAGATTTGCAAACAACTTGCATACACAGTTTAATCAATGGAAAATTTTGGCTTACACAACCAAAAATAATATGTTTCTTGCATTAGTGTTTCATAGGAAGGCCTACCAGTTCACCTCTAGAAGGAAAGATATCTCTCACAGCTAGAAAACCTACATTTAACACATCCTATGACCTGCAAAATACATATTTTTCTGCAAAAGGTGCTTTTATTGAGACAAAAACTACAAGGAATAAAATAACTTCACAAGTAGCTATATCAATCAACTAGCATGCACACAATAAATTAGAGAATGAGAAGGAAAAAATACTGCTTATCTCCATTAATCATCAAGGTATCCACTATCAACATGTCCAAAATAGTGAGTTACAAAGCACTGTCTTTTCTCCAAAGGACTCACAAAATTCATAGAGTAGAAAAATCACTCCCAAAAGGGCTCAATGTGATGAAAAGGTCAAGTTTGACCAAGTCTATCATGAAGGCTCAAGAAATTTATGCCTAAATTTCCTCCTTGTGTTTCAAAACTGAAAAACATGCCTATATTCTCTCCATCACTCCAAAAGTAAAATAAAAGCCCCTATATGCTTGGAATGTGTTGGCAACCACCTCCAATATTCTTGGCATTTCATAAGTTCAAGCATACCTATCCTTAAACCAAATTTGCAAGAGTGGCACCTCCATTTGCATTATTATGGTACTTTTGACATAATGATTTATAACAACATCATTAGAATCAAAGGCCTTACAATACTTGGTGAAATGCAAAATAAAGGGAAGAATTTGTACAAAGCATAAGTCTTGAAAGACTTAGGAAGACTTAAAGACTAGGCATAACCACAAAGCCATGATGTAATTTATTTTTCAAAGTTTTATTAAAAAACTAAAGCAAAAAATACATCAGTATCAAAGCTAGGGTAAAAACCCTAAAAGGAAAAAAATGCAAAATTGCACAAGGCATTTCATTTTTCCTATCGAACTTCTAGAGACAGCCTTGCCACAGAGTTTCCATAGAGATTCTACAGACATTGCCTCCATGAAATTAGGGTCCTTTGGGTTGGAATCTCTGTGTTCTTGAAGATTCTAAACAAAAGGATGTTGGGTAAGTTATTTCTCCATTTTTCTTTTTACTTGTGAGGTTTTGGCTATGACCATTTTAATTCTCTGATGCATTTTTCTATGGAAAAGCTCATGTTCGAGCTTTGTAAATACAAAATAATGAACGTGTATTGTTCTCTGTGAGAAAAAAATGAAGGCTTTCTTTTGTATTCCATGTTAGAAACTGTTACATTTTTTCTAGATCTTTCCCATTGTATGTGAAAAGAAATGACATCTCAAGCTCAAGTTTATTAGAAGTAATAAAATTCCTTGGTTTCGATAGGTTGTGGCCTCCATCTGCAAACATTTTTCTTTTGGAATTTCATATTTGTATTTATCTCAAAACCATGACCCCATCTCCCTCACTTTGGGTCTACACTTCTGATGTCGAGGGCTTTATTTTCATGCAATCTAGGTTTTAATTGCGACCAAAATTGTCATAATCACCTTTTCATAATAAAATAGCAATATTATAACATGAATGAGATTTCATGAAAGGGCGGGTAGTTAAAATCAGAGCTCTCTCAGTCAACTACCCCACAAGAAAATGTTGCCATGTGAAGAAAGAAATGATTTGCAAAATGATTCAATGCCATCACACAACACAAGCATAATTTAAAGAAACTACACATCCTTCTTGAGCTCGACCTTGTAATTATAAGATTCACCTCCCTCTGCTATTTCTTTGTTGTTGTACAGTGTGGTTACCCTCATATTATTATGCCTTGACCTCTTGATAATTTTGAACATTGGCCTTGCTAATAACTTTCCTCCTCTTGAAACTCCTTCAACCAATATATCAGTGAATAAAACTTGAAGAGTTTACTATGCTCACTAAAAATAACTTAGCACTGACTGTCAATGACTGCAATCTTCTTCTCCTTGTGCTCGTTTAATGGTTTATCACACTATGTGAGTCATGCTAACTGGCTTATATGTTCTTGTTGATTGTATTGCACAAACCTCACACTGCCCCTAAAACTCCTAACCTCCATTTCCTCACACTGTTCATTTGTACTTTATGTGCACAAAAGGTCTGTTATTTACTTTTTCATTTAATGTTGATCATGAAAAAAAATATTTGTACCTTCCCCAAGGGTTTGAATACTTTGGTAGTAAATGTGTATTGTAAACTGTCACATTAGTATCTTTCTACTGAATTGTATATGACTGCCCCCAGTCTTGACTGTATTTATTTATTTATTTATTTTAACTTTTATGTAAGTTTTATGAACATCAGCTACAGGTTTGTCATGTATCCTTGATACCTCTTCCCTCTTATATTTATACCCAGTCACTATCTCATGAAATGCATATTATATGCATAGGTCTGCTCTTTCTTTATAAATCATTGATAACTCAAGCATGCCTCTAGAAAACCCTTGATTGTCCATCCTTTCGTATTCTCCACAAGAGTGTCCTTTAATGAAAGCATGACTAAGTTATTTTTACATCTAATATGTTCCATTCAATTCACTGTCTTTATTTTTCTGAAATAAATATGCTTCTCACTATTTACTTGTACATTGTCTAAAAACCACAGTCAAGTAGACTACTCTTAATGTCAACTTTTGATAGAATTATTTACTCTTTCTATTGAATATTCATGGCAACCATTAAATTGGTGATCACTCTTTTGTTATTCAATATTGTCCTTTGCATTGGTAACTTCCATCTTGCTCATTCTAAATGCCACTATGGATTGTCCTTTGAATACTTAACTCTGACATTTGTGGCTTGAAAGAAAATGTCTTGGTCTGACCTTTTTGAAGGATATCACAATTCTCATGCATTCAATACTACCCTATTAGAGGTTTAAGTTTGCTACCCTTTACTATTACCAGGGGCTTGTCATACAATTTTTTCCTTCATTATCTAACCATAACTATCCTACTTGTGAAAGGACTGCTATGCCCTTTGAGCACTCATCACATTTGCAACTGAGCTTCTACATCTTGGCATGCCACTACATGAAATTAGTATTCTCTTTGGATCACTATTTTTGGACTAGAACATAAACTGATAATATGTTTCTTTCACTTGTGATTGAATTCATCCTCTCTTCTTATTTTCTTGAGCAAGTATATGCCATTTAAGATAGTGACAAATAACACACTATCATAATTGATGTATACTTGATTGAGTAGGTCAGAAAGAGATGAATTATCTGATGAGTACCTTTCAATGTCTCTTTGAAACATAACAAAGTAGCATGCCAAGCTCAACCCTTGTGGGAGCCATATTTACCCCACATGTTGAAATTTGATGAAACAATAACATTTCTTTTCCTGTATCTGCACATGAAGCAAACAAGTTAGAAAAAACATGTGCATATGACTGATGCATTTGATGATCTTGTTTCTTTCTTTGGACATGTACATTTTGCATGTTTGTTTAATGTAGCTGAGGGTCAATTTATACATTCATCAGTGCATGTACATGTAGTGTTAGAAGCCTTCATTGCTTAGAGCACTACTCTAACATCTTTACAATTTCCATATGTAGGAACTAGGAGCAGGGAGCTACGAAGGACGCAAGATAGCTTAAAGTAGGAGACAAAGCATGACAACAGACTCTGAACCAATCATCAGAAAATGACTGGCCTCTTCCCCTATATGTGCATTCTTTTTCTTTATCCATCACTGTACAAATTTCTCTTCAATTTCACTAAACAAGTTAAGTCTCACGGCTTGTGTGAGACAAATATGTACTTTTGAATCAATAAAGATTACTTTCATAAAGACTTGTGCAAATCTTTTCTATATTGTATGCACTTGTATAAATGCAATAATCTGTTACTAAAATTTTGTAATCTCTTTAATTTTTTGTTTATACAATTGGATGCAATATAGGGAAGATAGATAAGAAATGTACTTCACTTTCAGTTTGCAAACACTCTAAACTCAATCAACTTGAGCAAGTACCAAAAATGGGTAACATTGTGTTCATTGAAAACTTTCTACCAGTGTTGCGAGATAAATTCCTTTTGATGAAGTACCCTTGACTAAAAATAAAGCTACAATATTGCTCATAAATATGCTCTTGACTACCCTTGACTGATTTTAGGATCTTCAATTTTCTAAATAATTTCTCTTAGGATTAAAATGGTGAAAATACTATGTATTGATATACAATTCTTCTAGTTTCCTAAAAATTAAATCCTGATGACTGATAATTAGGATTTTAATTTCAAATAATAAATTACCAACACAGACATTTTTAAATTTGTGGCCATTTTAATGGGACAAGGGATCTAAGGGAACCCTTTCTAGATCCAATTTTTTGATATTGAAAGTGTCAGGGGAAAAATATTAAATGCATACTTTGATTTCCCATGTTTGATTTTCTAATAAATGACAAAATGGGTCATGAAATGCATAATTTAGGAAATTAGGTGTATAATTAGGTCCAAGCACATAGGAGGGAGAAAATCTAGTGTGAAATTGTCAAGGGTGATAATTTACAACATTACACTAAATAAAATATAAACCAACAATGTTGAATTACTTAGTTATCTGAGATCTAAATAGTATGGATTGGGACACACACACTATGCTTCTTTATATTATAAATAAGGACATACACAACTCTCCACCACATGTGACTACTTAGACACAATTAATTGGCCATAGTTGACTAATCACATTGGGTCTTAACAATCTATAAAACTTTGTGAATAGGGGCTAGATTTATTATTTATAACAACTAGTGTGGCATGGGACTCCTCTTGACACATATATATATAATTTTTATTTGGTCTAGGCCTTGTTGAAAAACCTTATTTTTATGAATGGAGGTTTTCCTCCATCCTCTTATTATCTTCCAACCTCTTATAGAAATTTGATAGTGGTTAGTATCTATATGACCATGTAGACCAAAGCATGCAAAATAATGTTCAATGACAATCCCAATGAATTTTCTAGAGGTATTGAGCTTTTTCATTGGAATAAAATCCTTGGCCTCAACTTGATATCTTGGAATTCCATTTGGCATGAAATTAAGCTTAGTTGTTACATGGAATTGGTATTTGAATAGGCTTAAAAATAAGTTATTTAATTGGGGAAGTAACTATATTTCATCAATTGAGTAGGTTCATGTGGAAAATATTTTTTTTCTTGCCACTAATGTTTATGTTTCCTCATGCTAGATGCTATCCAAAAAGGGTATGAATATTTGTGTAAACTAATTTGATATTTTAAATGGGTAAAATGGGATAGAAGTAATTGTTGTAATGTTATCTCTTGGTCTCAATGCATACAACATAAATCCAAAGGCAATTTTGGGATTATAAATACTAAAACATAGGGAATATGTTGAATATATTTGAAATGTGGGGAAATAGGGGTTCCAACTTTTAGGAGATGGAACACAAAAAGGTCTAGGAAATTCCTCCTAATTCCTTATATTTCATTCAAGGAAACCTTAGAGATCTCAATCTAGGGATGAAACGAGGGAAAGAGATTTGCAATAAGGTGTCCTAGGGGTATGATTAGAGACAAAAGGGGTTCACCACCAAGAAAATACTTGGAAAGAAGGAAATGAAAATGATATGAAAGTCTAACTATGCAACCTAAGATATGAAACTAAAAAATAATAATAATGAAATGAGAAAGGACAGAGGGGCACCTGGAAAACTGAAGAGGCTTGAAAAAAGGTCCACACTCTTGAAAATATGAATTTTAATGCACACTAGGACTCATATGCTAGTAGGGGAAATTTAGTCCCAATTTAGTTTTTTAGGCCGAAACTAGAATCTGGAACTGCTAAACCAGGATCTATAGAAAATTCTTGAAATATGGTATACTAGGACTCATATGCCACAAGTGGTGATTTAGTCCATGTATTAGGGTTGATTTGAAACTTTGATATCCGCTAGTGACCTCTTGTAGCTTCTCTCCTATCAAATATATGAATCTGAAACTCTAAATTCTGCTCTGTAGATGAATTTTCATGATCTTGCAATGTGGATGACAACTTTGACAACTTTTCTCCAATATTTCTCTTCAATGGATCTTCAATCTAGATCTACAATTCACACACCAAAGAGAGGGAAAAATGTTGTTTTTTAGTGGATAGGGGTTTTCCTTAATCAAACCCTATTTTGGTAATCAAACTTGGAAATGAAATCAAATAGAATGAAGGAATGATGAATGAACAAATAAGTTATGTTGCAACTCACCAAACCCTTGGAATAAAGGCTGCAATCTTGTATGTAGTGGATAGAATGAATGTAGATCTTGACTCTTTATTGTATGTTATGGATCTTGACTTGAATGCTTGCATGAATCAGAAGAACCTACATCACAAATGTTATCTCAAAAACAAACATGATGCATGTTGACTTTGACATGATGCTTGAATCTTGAATAATACTCAAAATGCTTGATATTAAACTCTTGAATGCTCTTGAATTGCTAGAATGCTTGAATACTTGAATTTCTAGGTCACTTGTAAACTTGCTAGGAGAAAATATGTGAAATAACCTTTTATTTATACTTGTTTATGCCAAATTTCTTGAAATTACAACACTACAAGCTAACATCATATCTAGGAGAATAAATCCTGCCAAGAATTTGAATTCAAAATGGGTCCAAGCTAAGCAAAACTCATACACAACTTGGGGTGTGTGAGTTCCAGTAAGCTAAGCTTGGGGAACAAATTTCAAGAAATGTAAGTTCTATGCAAAATTCAGGACCAAGCCCCGAAACTTAGGTGGGACCCATATGCCCAAGGTGGTGTATGAGTCCCAGATCACTAAATTTGGGCCATATAATCCAAAATCATTAAATTATGGTTGGTTATTAGATATGTGTTGGTATTATCCTTGAAAATATGCATGAAATAAGGCTTGTGGATGCAAAATAGAGCCAAATAAGGCATAAAGAAGCTCAATTTTAGCAGGGAGGGCACAAACAAGTGTTATAATGTAAAGGGATACATTTTCCTACACTACATTTAGCCCCCACTTTAGTGAGAGGATGAACTTTCTTCAAACTCACACTAAAGTAGACAAACTCACATAAAGGGGGGTCCAAGTGTACCAATGCTAGTAAGAGAGGAAAACAACAATCAAGAGGGTTGTGTGAGCCCCCAAGATCAAGATCTTATGGAAAACCAACATAGGCACAAAAGAACACACATGAAAATGATGTAAGGAACAACAAAAATCCACAAGCATACATTGCCAAAAATAAAGAGAAAGGAAAAACAACAATAAAAGGGGGTGGATCAAGCTTCGACCATTTTTCCCCCACATTGTAAATAAGATCTAAATTGTTTTTCCAAAACTTTTACAAGTGGAGCACAATGTCCACTATGCAAACCAACACACACTCACAAGGGCTAGTGGAACCTTGGGGTATCCACTAGTGAGCCCCCAACAAGACATATATGCACGCATCCAGTATGATTGAAGCTGCGAAATTTTTATGTTCCATCTCAAGTCCTTGTTTCATTTGAGTGCTCAACTAAGATCTGAGGGCTTAGGGTTCTACTTGTATCACTGTGGAAGGGTTATTGTATTGGCTTGGAGTCCTTTCTTATGAAACCCTTGGCTCTAAATACTTGAAAAATAGTATATTTTACTATTGACTTCCTACTGCCCATTGTTAATCACTTAAGAATATCGTATACCATTCACTATTGTCGAGTAATCAGTCCCTCATGCCTAGGCCTAAATGTCTTAATTTTTATAAGGTTAAATAAAGGGCCTTTTTGTCCTTTACATCCTTTGTATTATTATGACTTAGGAATCTTTGATCCCTTTCTATCATATCATCCTAGAGGGTCCCCTTCATTAGAACAAATTTTGAGCACGTGTCTAAATATTTTCACTTAAGTCCCGTTGGCTTTTCATCCTTATCACTCACCGATGATTACTTCAGAAATACATGTTTTGAATTGGCGATGAGCAATGAAGCAGTATTTCTTTGATATTGCTCATCGCGAATAGCTGTTGGAGCTCTTAATTTCAATGTACGATGAACGATGTTCTTTGTATCATTGAGGGATCGCTTATTGCTAATGTATTTTGAGCCTTGAGTATTGTAATAGCAATAAGCGATGGTCTCCAACCTTATGTTCTTATTCGTATCACCCATTGTAGATATGTTGTGAAATGATAAATATCAATTAGTGATGAGCGATAGGATGGGTTTCCCTTGCTTTGCGTATCGTAGATATGTTTTAAGTGCTAAGTACTATATTAGCGATACGTGATATATAATGTCAGTATGAAGATCTCTCATCGCTAATTGCTTGCAAAATGTATGCGGAGAATTAGCGATGAGTGATGGCCTGAGGTTTTTATACTTTATCGCTCATTGCAGATCCATTCCAAAGTTTATGTTCTAAAGCAATGATGAGCGATAGGATTCTCTGAAAGGTTTCTTTTGCTAATTTGAAAATATATTATGTGCTATATGTCTTTTGTACCATTTTTTTTCATGTAGGTGTACGTGTCTCAATTTGGTCTCTTCATTGTATCTCCCATCGCTTGTAGGATTCGAGGTGTAAGGTGTGAATTAGCGACATGCAATGACAAACAAACATGATCAAAGGATGGGCCATAGATCCAAGGGCTAATATTTCATCGCATGAATGCTTGCATCGCTAATAGAGTTGGTCGAGGATGAGGTACATCAACGATAGGTGACAACCATTGCATGAAGAGGCAACATGGCAAGATCCTGTAGACATCATATAAAGCAAAAAGGAAAGTAGTCGGATCGATGGAGAACCATTGATCTTGTTTTAAAACAAGATGATTTAACAGACTGATTTCATTGTGGTAACATTCTAATCATTGATTATACCCTAAAATCTAGGCTAGGCCAGCGATGAGCAATGAATTGTGTAAGGAATTGTTTTCTTCAAAATTTTAGTCATATTTACTTTGCCAATATTAATGGAGGAGCACAAATTAGGTTGGAAATGCATGGTGATTGTCAGATCATGTAACTGATGCTCATGGTCACCATAGATGAAGTTTTAAATGCTTTAAGATTGACAGCCTAAATTCAAAGCATAATTGCTCAGTTATCAACTCACCTGCGTGAGGAGTTCTTGAATTGTTAATTCCTGCATGCTCCAAAACATCTATTTAATGTAGATTGTTCATTGTTCATCTTCACCATCTTTCTAAGTCTGCAGTGGATGTGAGGTGTGAGTGTTAATTCTCCCTATGTCGAATAGTGAATGTTCGTGTCTTGGGTGAGTTAGTTTTCATTTAGGCTCTCTTTTTTTTATGCTTTGGTTTGTTTAGGAATTCCTTCTCTGGTATT
>VDFB02000003.1:294975487-294990122 GCA_007258455.2 Sequoia sempervirens | reverse complement strand
TTTTTGACCATTAGAAAATTATTTCTAGAAAGCAACGATGCCACCTCAAATGCTGCCACATCCTCCCTTAATCTTGATTAATAATACACAATTTGACAATCAACATGCATTGCCAACATAATTTGTGCTCCTCCATTAATATCAGTGAAGTAAATATGACCAACGTTTTGAAGAAAATAGTTCCTTAAACAATTCATTGCTAATCACTAGCCTCACCCAAATTTTAGGGTATAATCAACAATGAGGATGTTACCGCGATGAAATCAGTCTGTTAGATCATCTTTTTTTAAAATCAGATCAATGGTTCTCCATCCATCCCATTACTTTCCTTTTTTCTTTATACGATGTCTGCAGGATCTTTCCACGTTGCCTCTTCATGCAATGGTTTTCGCCTATCATTGATGTACCTCATCCTCGACCAACTCTATTAGCGATACAAGCATTCATGCAATGAAATCTTAGCCCTTGGATCTATGGCTTGTCCTTTGATCACGTTCATTTCCCATCGCATGTCACTAATTCACACCTTGCACCTCGAATCCTACTAGTGATGGGAGATACAATGAAGAGACCAGATTCAGACATGTACACCTGCATGAAAACAAATGGTACAAAAGATACTGCACATAAGATCTTTTCAAATTAGTGAAAGAAACATTTCAGAGAATCCTATCATTCATCGTTGCTTTGGAACATAAACTTTGGAATGGATTTGTGATGAGCGATAAAGTACAAAAAACCTCAGGCCATCGCTCATCGCTAACTCTCCTCATATAGTTTGCAAGCAATTAGCGATGAGAGATCTTCTGGTGTAGGAGCACCATTGGTAAAAGATTGTTAATAAAAATTCTTTAGGTCTAGGTTATAGGTTTTGAAGAATTTTGCATAAAATAAGGTCTTAAAGACCATTTTGGGTTGTAATAATTAATTTTGATGATATTAGGTATTCAGGGGGGTTATTATGTTGACATTTGCAAAAAATTGTATTTTTGGTAAAGTTGTCAAAACATAAAGTTTCAAAATTGTGTTGTATGGAATATGAACAATCATTAGAATTCAAATGGTGGTTGTGGGAAGTTAGATAGTTTGATTTGAAAGGAAAAATAATAAAAAGGAGGAAAGCTTCAATGTAAAGAGATTCTTGAAGTTTTGAAACAAGGAAACATTTGGAAAAGGCACAGTTTTACAAGATTTTATGTTTTCCTCTTCTTGCACAGACTTGTATAGCTGTACAAATTTCTCTTAATCCATTCTTGAATTGGAATTGTATTGTATAGTGCTCTAACTCTCTTTTTAATATATTCTAAAGGCTTAACATCAAATCTAGTGCATTTTATAGAAGGTTTTATCTAACTAGATGAAACAGGGTTTTTGCTTGTTTTGTGAGTTTTCAACATGTTTTAACTCCATCCCACCTACTGTGAAGCTTGTAACTCAATGGGATGGATAGGAAACATTATGGATTGGTGTGGAAATGGTAAATTAGTGAAGGGGAGGCCTGGAAATGAATTGGGTGTGAAGCCCTAAAATTGAATTTTGAGTTTTCCTTACGAAAGTTGGAGGTTTTGATATGTCAAATTGAGTTTTGGGAAAGGGAAGCATTATTTTATGATGTTTTGAGCATGTGCAAGTTAAATAAGCATTGTTGGAGGTGTTGGTAAGTTTTCAAGAGTGTGGGAAAGGCATTTTTCAATAAACCCCTAGGGTTTAGGCTAAAAAGGAGGGTTTTATGGTTTACCCTTTGTACGGTGGTATGTCTGAGATCTGGTTGTCGATTCTGAGGTTTTAACATGCTATAATTTCTTCCCCAAGAGTTGGTAGAGTTTGGAAAATTATGGTGAGAGGTTTCTTTGTCAAAGTGGCCTAATTTGAGGCCTAAAAAGTGAGAAATTCTTGTTTTGAGTAGTTTGGTATAAACCAACCATTGGTGATTGTTTGATATGTTGATAGGCTTTGTAATGGGTCACTAATGTGTGTTGAGTTGTGAATTGAAAGGGTGTGAGAGTGGAGTAATACCCAATTTAGTGGAATTGCTATGCTACAAGGAAACATTGTGAACTTGCTGAATGAAGAGGTTTTGATGAAATTGTGAATTGAAATTTGTTATTGTTGTTGGGAATTGTGTTTGGTGAGTTGCAGGTCTCCCCCTAATGCATCATCTTCATAGTGACATATATCGCGTAACACTAATATAGAACTTAGCACTTAAAGCATATTTGTGATATGCGATGCAAGGGAAACCCGTCCTATCGCTCATCGCTAATTGGTATTTATCATTTCACAACATATTTGAAATGAGCAATAAGAATAAGAACATAAGGTCAAAGGCCATCACTTATCACTATTACAATACTGAAGGCTCAAAATCCATTAGTGATAAGTGATCCCTTAATGATACAAAGAACATCGCTCATCGCACATTGAAATTAAGAGCTCGAACAACTATTCATGATGAGTGATATCAAAGAAATACCACTTCATCACTCATCGCCAATTCAAAACATGTACTTCTAAAGTAATCAGTGATGATCGATAAGGATGAAAAGCCAATGGGCCTTAAGTGAAAATCTTTAGACACGTGCTCAAAAGTTGTTCTAATGAAGGGGACCCTCTAGGATGATATGATAGAAAGGGCTTGAAGATGCCTAAGTCATAATAATGCAAAGGATCTAAAGGCCAAAAAGGCCCTTTATTTAACCTTATAAAAATTAATACATTCATGCCTAGGCATGAGGGACTGATTCCCTAATGATAGTGAATGGTATAATATATTCTTAAGTGAGCGGCAACGGGCAGTAGGAAGTCAATGGTAAAATAGACTATTTGTCAAGTATTTAGAGCCAAGGGTTTCATAAGAAAGGAATCCAAGCCAATACAATAACCCTTTCACAGTGATAAAATAAAAAACCTAAGCCCTTAGATGTCAGTTGAGCACTCAAACGAAACAAGGACTTGAGATGGAACATAAAAAAATTGCAGGTTCCATCAATGGCTCCAGTTGGGGACGTTTGTTCCTTAGTGAACAAAGCGAGAATCCAGAATCTCAGGTGAAGCAGACCAAGAAAAAAAAAAAAAAAACCAAGGAAAAATCAAGTGAATGAAAACCAAACAACATATGTACATTATTTATATAAGATACAAGGCCAGACCAATCTTAAAATTGGTATTTACCTCTGTCGAAAACCCTATTTTCCACCGTTTGCACTGATGGAACCTTAATTCTCATGTCCCATCTTAAACCCTTGTTGCATTTAGGAGGGTTTCACGATTCATTTTCTCAAATCACTTGAACATTCTATTTTGCTGTTGACTCCCTATTTCCCATGGCTGGTCACTATTTGAAACTTTTATGTCAAGAAACCAATTCCCTCATCATGGTCCAAAAACCTTTTTTATAATGATTTTGGGGTTCTTAAGTCTTTTTCTATTTATCGTATCATCCTAGGAAGTCCCCTCCATTAAGAAAACTTATGAGCATGTGCCTAAAAGTTCTCACTTAAGTTCAATCAGCCTTATGTCTCTGTCGCTCATTGTTGATCACTTTTGAAGTATATGTTTTAAGTCAGTGATGAGCGATGAGGTGATATCTCTTTGATATCACTCATCACAAATTGTTCCTTGATTTTCTGATTGCAAATAGTGATGACCAAGGGTCTTAAGGGATCACTAATCGCTAATGATTTCAGAGTTCTTAAAGTTGTAATAGCGATGATCGATGACCTTTGGCTTTATGAAAACATTTTCATCGCTCATCGCCAATATGTTATGAAGAGATTGTTTTAAATTAGCGATGAGTGAGGAGGTGAGTTTCCAATTGCATCGCATCTCGCAGATTTTTTTGAGCGCGAAGTTCTTGATTATTGATGTGTGATATGTAATAATATTAGGATAATATCATCACTAATTGCTTGCAAACATTATGAGGAGGATTAGCGATGAGCGATATGGTCCTTTTTAAGGATTTTTCTCTCACTAACTTGATTACATCCTATTTGTGATAAATTTTTGTTCCATTGATTGTTTACGCAGGTGTACATGTCAAACTATGGTGCTTCCATTTCTTGTCACTAATAAAAGCCAAGGTGAAATTTTGAATTTTTGAGGGGCAATGGAGATGAACGTGATTGAAAAACTGGTTGTAGATCTAAGGGCTGATATCTTATCGCATGAAGCACTTGCATCGCTGATAAAGTTGGATGAGAATGAAGTAAATCAGTGATTGGCGACAACCACTACATGAAGATGTAACGTGGCAAAGTCCTAAGGATTTCATATAAAGCAAAAAGGAAAGTGGCGAGGTGGATCAATAACCGTTGATATAGTTTTAAAGCTAAAGGATCAACGATCAAGGTTTAAAACTGAACGAGTAATTGTCGGTTCACTCGCGTGAGCTTACTATCAACTATTAATTGTGGCATGCTCCCCTCTCGTTCATAACAGAAAGTAGATATCTAGTTTATCTTGCATCCTAATTTTCCGGCTAGCGGAAAAAATACCAGAAGCCAAAGAATTTTCAAGGCAAGCTCCATAAGTTACTAGCAACTAGAATTACACTACTTTCATTTAGGTAAGAAAAACTAATACTTCCTTCTAATTGAAGTAGTAAGGTGAATGCCTTGGAAAGCTGATAGGAAAATTGGTGGAATTAGCAATTTAGTCATTTCTAGTGATTTCAATTTGATAATTGAGAACTGTCTAAATTGTAAAGAATGGTGTCATGTTCAATAGTAGCATTTTGTCCTATAATAATTGTGAAGGTTTTTATTTGGTTGTAAGAAATTGTAAACCCTATTTTCCATTTGTGCTACAAGCATGAGTGACCCATAGCCTAGTGAATCTAGTGTTCTACCAGAAAGGAACCGAAAGCAGAAGAAGGTCAAAAGACTTTAAAATTAGGATTCTTTAACTAAAATTAAGCCTAAGCCAGTGACTATGTCTAAACCTTCATCAAGTACTCCTGTAGCATCCACTAGGTCTAGAAGTGCAAAGAAAGAAAGAAAAAAAATTATGCAAGAAACCTCTGGAGGTGTCAAAGAGGGAGGGTCATGAATTGGTAAAAGGCCCACAAGACAAGTTTCTATTACCACTAGGTTGATTGATAATGCAGGAAAAATTGGTGAGAAACCCCAGCCCTAGAGTGGATGGCAATTGTTTCGGTATGCTTTCAATAGGCAAAATTCTAGTAAACCTGCATGTTATTTATGGGGGTTGAACCTTGGAAAGTTAGTGGTTCCAAATGTGTTTGTAGAAGTTGATTTAATGAAAGAGCTAGCAAGGCACTATGACCCTACTGACAGGACAATCAAGAGTGAGAATGGTGATATAATTCTAGAGGTGACAAAGGATAAAATTTTGGATGTATTTGGGTCAAATCTCAATTATACTGAAAAGTTCAGCTGTGCTGACTTGTATGTTGAATATGAAAGGAGAATATTTTGATTCAAAGAATTAATGCTTGTGTGACATAGAAGGAGTAGGAAAAAATTTACTACCCAGGATGTTGAGCCTTTTGAGTGTGAAGAATTTGAAGATTATTTCAAAAACACTTACTATTTTTTAAATCAAGTGCTATCTCAGGATTTTGAAGTTAGGATAGCTCCTGATTTGTTGGTGATGGTGGAAGATATACAAGAATATAGTCAAAACACTAGTTTTGATTATGCTAACTTTGTTGTTGAATGAATGCATGAGGATTTTCTCAATTTGAAAAAGGAAGTGCTCCCTCTATCCTTCCCCCAATACTCTTTATTAATGCATATGCTCTTATGGAAAGGAGATTATGAGTGGAAAAGGAAATTGAATCTGAAGATTAAGGACAGTGAAAATAAGGCTATCCTTGTGCAAATTTGGACACACATTTGGGATCAAGATTGCTCCAAATCCAATTACATCTTGTTTTCCAATATTGTAAGACATGGTATCTTACAGTCATTCGGTGTGACACCTAGATTCAGACTTTCTCTAAAGATCAGAAGTCTTATGCACCCAAAGGATGTACTAGGCTCTACAACAACACATAATTGGGCCAATCAGTTTCTACATTCTTAATATACTTTGATCAGGGTTTATGGAGTTAAGGTGGTACCCCATTGTTTACCCTTGTATGTCTCAAATAGATTGGCTTTCATGGAGCTCATGTGGAAAATTGATGTCATGGATTATGAAATGTTTAGAAAGGACAAAAAGGGATCTGTAACACATCCCCAATGTACCTTTGCTTATTTTAAAATTACTGCCCCTAAGGGGTATGGAAAATTGGGCATTATGGTGAATAATCTCATAATGCCTATCAATGAAGTTTGAATTTTTGATCTAGAAGGATTTGCGGAAGGAAGAAGAAGACAAAAGAACTTAGGCATCATACATCATGAATTTTTCTATATAGATGATGTGCTAAGAAATTTGACAAATGATGAGGCTATCATGGTTACAAAAAAGGAATGGACAACTATGACAAACCTTGAGGAAAAGATTATGAAAATGAATGCCTTCTACATCAGTCCATACAATGTAATTACAAACCCCTTGGAGAGGGCCTTTACCATGATAAGGGACTATCAGTTCGATGAGTTTAAGGAAAAGGTAAAGGAGGTTGTAGACAAATCCCAAGCCCTCTTAGAGCAACAACGACAACAACAAGCTATGGATATCCCCGAACAACCTAAAGATGTTCAGGAGGTTAGGGAAAAAAAAGTGGCAGACCATGTGCTAAGAAATGAGGAGGTTGAGTAGAAATTTCCCCTTCGTCATATTGAAGAGACTCATAGTTTAGATGTTCCTCCTAATAGGATTGTCAAGTGGCATTATGACAAAGAAAATGATGATGATCCCAGAATTAGGGAGTGTGATGAGTTTTTGGTTGATGATAAATTTGTTCAAACTAAAGAATTTTAGGAGTTTATGATTCAACAGTGGAGTAACGAAATAAAAGAGAGAATTGAATCAACCTAAGTCAATGTTGAACCTTTTCATTAGGAGGAAGCTAAGAAAGAAGAGGAAGAGAATATTAGGGCTGAAATTATAGCTATTACTCCCACTGAAGCTCAAAGAATTGTTAAAGATAGTGGAATAATGTTGTTACTAGGATGTACTATCACTGCTTCCATAGCGTATGATGCAGTTAGGAGAGATCCTCAAGCTTTGATATCTGAAGATCAAATTGAGAATAAAGTATTTGGCTCTGGATATAGTCCAAAGTTGCATACCCTTGCGATTTGGTCCATGGAACCTAATACTAGTAAACATGAGGTTGCTAGGCCTATTAAAGAAGTTATTGGTTTACTAGTGGTCAAGAGAGCTACTGACATAACTCCAATCTAGGAAGCTAAGTTAATTTCACATGCTACAATGCTTAGTGTGGACATTGCACATATTTCTCAGAAAAAAATATGAATCCTTGGTTAAGGAATATAATAAGGCCTTGAATGAGCTGAATCAAATGAGAGCTACTATTCAGGCTACTCAGAAAACAAGGACTCAACCTTCTTCTTCTTCTTCATTTGATGTGTATACATAGGATAGGAAGACTTTAGCCTTTAGAATTGATGATTTGAAAGAAAAGTTAACTGCTGAGAAGGAAAATGTCAGGAAGGCCAAACTAGAAATAGTTAGGGTGGCCAATGAAATTTTTGAGGATTTGCTGAAGTACAGGGTGACCAAGTTGGTCCATAGGGCTAATGATGTATGGGCCACATATAAGAACATTCATGAGGAAAATACAAAGTATTTGCAAGTATAGGATGCCTTTAGGAATGAATGGAATAATTGGATTGCTAGGGTAAGTTCTTTGAAAGAAATGATGCCAAAAATGAATGAGGATCTCGAGGCACCCATAAATATTCCTGACATCGTAAAAACTATTGACTCAATAAATGAGATAACTACTTTCCATGGAAAGTTGGGTATACATCTCCAAAGTAAGTTGAAAATATTCAAGGAAATGGAGGATCATGGTATGCCTCAAGTATTGAATTCAAAAGGTGAACTGCATCCATTTGACACTTGGAAAAAAGATTTGGGAGGATTGCTTGGAGCGGCTATGATTCCTTTGTCTATCACCGATTACATCTTGCTCAATTCAAACATTGATACAATGGTGGAAATTGAATAAAACATGGATATATTTGTTAAGGAAGCCAGGATTTTAATTGATGCAAGGTACTCCTAGTATATTACTAAGGTGAAATATTTATTGAATGTTAAATGGCCCACTGAAGAAGAAAGAAAAATTTGGTTGGAGAAATACACAGAGTGAATAAGGAGAATAATGGACAAGAGAAGAATAATACATAGCCTGGATACAATACATATTAGGTTTTTGATATAACATGGTAAAATATTATTCTCTCCTTAAACTCAAGTGATTAGCACATGGTGTTGATGTGGATTAACAATTTTTGACTTTTTTTGCTTTCCTTGCCTTGCTTCGTAATTTTTGTTGTTTTGATTCTCCCACGGTTGGCATTTTGAGCACATGGAGAATATATTGTAATTGTTGTAACAAACTAATGATGTCTTTTAAGGTGGGACCTATTTTCCACGAAGAGTTGAGGTTAATTTTTCCTCATGTTTATTTTCTCCACCTGAAGACTCAAGCCTAACTAAAAGGGAAATATTGTTGCCAGCGGTCCTATAGGATCATGACATGCGTGCTTTCTAGTCTGAAGCTTGTTTTCTCCTTCATCTCTATAAGGATGAATTCAGGACCAGAAGCACGAGAGTTGAGAAAATTTTGAGTTAATACTGCTAAGTTTGTCAAGACAATACGAAGCAAGTTTTAGAGTCTTTGTTTTAAGTTTCTTTTAGAGTTCACACTTATGTATGTAAGATTGATAATGATATAGCATTTATAATACAAAGTAATATCGGTTTCATGGTTATTCTCTCTCCTTGTATGTGTGTTATGAGTTATGATTGAAATTAATCAAGAATTTATTTCATTTGTCTCTGTTATTATGTGATGGATGTTTAGTTTCATGCTTGATTATTAATTCAATGAATTGATGTAAGTGCTTGTATGAGATTGATAACTCATAAGAACTATGTGCTAGGATATTTGTAAGAAGTAATAATCCTGAATGTCACAGAGGAATGTTGTAATGCAAGATTTATTGGGGTTATAGGTGCTATTGTCTGAATTGTTATCAGGTTATGTAGAATGGTATTGAATTCGTGCTTGGGATAAAGACATTGGTTCATGCAGGGTATTTGTGTTACACTTACAGTGTTGATTCATTAACTACTCAATCTTTTAATCATAATATGTCAAGGGAATACTGTTGTTGTTTTTTTTTTTTGTCTACTCTCTCATATTCGATACATATAACATTGATATAATAAGCTTCCAACTTATTTTATATATATTATTGAGTGGTGTCATGAGAGATATCTGTTATTGAAAATGTATTTGATTGCAATTGTGAAAAGTCTTTAGGTATACATTGTGGGATCACTCTCACGGGTTTCTGAGCCCATAAAACTAAATGTTGCATTAAGCTCTGTAAAAGCAATCAATCGGGAAAGCCACATTTGAAAGACCGAAGCCACATTTGATGATTTGTCGACGTAGTTTCCTATTAAACCAGAATGAGACGTGACGCAATCGCTCTGTGTGACTCATTTTCCTGGTAAAAGTTCTTTAAAAATTTTTGCATTTGGGTTTTTCTATTTTCTGTTCTTGGTTGTTTTACATTCTGGTTTTCTTCTGCATTCTGCCTGGCATAGGGGTTTTTTGTGTTATTTACCTTTGTTTGTAGTGTGTGGTGGTTACATCTCGTGGGTCCAAGACTAGTTGATAAAACTCATAAATTGTGCTTTTGCAGGTTCGAGTGTCCAAGAATTATTTCAAAACATTGTGCTTGTTCTTTTTAGAATAGAAAACATTTATTTTGGTGCATTAAAAATAAACATGTTTTCAATTCTATCTTATTTTTTTTGAAAGTGGTAGGTGAATATTCTCTCACCCTGTGCAAACTAGGTGATCAGAAAGCCAGACCCACTTTGTCCCTATGTAACCTTGATGCAATAACCAAAGTATCCTCTCCCCTTGTGCAGTCATGTGATCCTGGGTGTAAGAGAAATTAGTATTGCCTCTAGAAATTGGGCCTGCTAGGGGATTTCACCACCTCTAGGTGACTCAAACCGGAAATAGAGCTAAAGCCAAGCTACCCTCGACTGGTATATAAATGTGAATCTTAAGGTAAAACCTAAGATTATGAGTGCGGATGTGTCATACGGACCAAGTTGTACTCCCCAAAACCCTGTTGAGCTTAACCTCTTCAGGTTGGAGTGCCTCAACGGAGCTTAATCTTGCACCCCATGTATGGCCACTTGAACGGGGGTCCCAAATTAAACACCATTGTTTAGTAGCCAAAAACCTTCTATTTGCTAGCGCAACACTGGTCGGTGTGAAGGAATCCACATCTTCGCAGTCTTTAGTAGAGGTGATCAATCTGCCATGGGAGTTTCATGGAGGTTGGAAGCTTGGTTGGCCTGAGAAGAGAGTGCACTGTAAGGGGGAGCCCATGCAACCAAGCTTTTGAAGTCACACGCTACTGATATGTGGGTGGGGAAACCCACATGGAATCTAGCGAATATTGTCATGGCTTAACCATAAGATTGTACTTGTTCTTTTGTTTTTTATTACTTTTCAAAATATTGTGCTTGGAAAGTGTTTACTGGATACTAAAACGAAACAAACAAAACTCAAACATCTGGAAACAAATAGTCAAACTTTAAAAAATTCATTTTTTTGACCAAAACACCAAAAAAGTTGACTTTTTACATTTTGCACCGCATCTATTAAACCGCAATTGCTATGTTACATCGCATTTGATAATCTTTGCAATGTATCTGATCTACTGAAATGCATTTTCTGATCCAAACACTGCATTTTCCTATCTTGTAACACATTGGCAATCTGAAAAGTAGCATTTGCTAAATTAAGCCACAATTGAAATCTGTAAAGCTCGCATTTGCAAAATTGAACCGCATTTGCAACCTACAGCAGCATTTGATCACTGCAATGCATTTGTTGCATGTAATGACACAATCGCCTAACAGAAAACCAAACCATGTTTCAGACCAAAATTCAATTCCACACATCTTAGCCTACTATCAAAACATATTTTTCAAAGGTCTCTGTTAGAAACCAAAATTGAAATTGCTCAAAACATCCATCATTTGCATTCATTAGCCCGCATTTTAACCATAGGTTGAAAATTTCCAAATTTTAGTTGCATTCCCTAGGCATCATAATCGTCATTTTTAGCATAATTTTTTACTTAGGTTTCATCTTGGAAAACTTTGGATTAGGCCAAATCTCCACACTTTGCAAAAACCATTGTTTTCAAAGCTAGGTTATCTTTGGACTTAGTCATTATTCCTCTTTTCGGTCATTGTCCTTTTTGTGAGAACCCCCAACTCAACAGTCTAGTTAGGAAGGCTCACTTGTCATTTTGACCTTGTCATTTAGTCCCCTTAGTAAGTCCCTTGATAACCTAAATTGATACATAAGTCAAGCTTAGAGTGGTTAAGCAAAACCTTTCTCCAAAAATGTCCATCTTTAGTCCTCATTTTAAACTTAGACTTTGCATTGTCCATCTCTAGTCCTCATTTTGAACTTAGACTTTGCATTAATCATAATAGTCCTTAGTTAACATTATCATCTTAGTCCTCATTTGGCACTTTGGCCTCGACAACCTTGTCATCTTGCATTAATCATTTCCTTAGGAAAACATCATCATCACCTTGCATTGTCATTCTTTATTCCAAAAATACAAAAAAATTAGTGTCATAACTTGTCATCCCAGTCTTCATTTTACATTCGCCACGTCCTTTGGACAACATTGTCACATTATCATCCCTTATTATCAAAAATCCAAAAACATAGTCTTGCATTGTCATCCTTTATCCAAAAAAATCCAAAAACATAGGCTAGCATCATCCTGGCATTCAGTTGTCATTCTTATCATCTTCATTTGAGAAATCCCATTTTATGGTTGAGACTAGGCTTCAAAGACAGAGAAGACAAATGGAAAAATTTGGACAAGATTTCAATCCCAACATCGATAATAACACTTATGACACGTACCAACATTGGAATTTTTCTGACCCATTTCACAACATGAATATGCAATCTTCCATGAACATGCCATCTTCATCATGAAATCCTTCTAAACCATTCATACAAAGAGACCAAAATGGATGAGTATATGTAGAAGACTTAGAAGCTGCAGCGCAAAATCCTGATATAGCCTCCTTTTTAGAAAACTTAGTCTTACATGACCCTCATAGGTATCTAGCCATGCTTTTGGACCAAGAGGCAAAGTTACCATGGGGCTTTGACATAAATACTTTGGGACCTCCATCCGTCTACCCTCACCATCAACAGTCACTTAACATAAATCCTGCCATTAATTCACAACAAACATCCACTTATCACCCTTATCCTAACCTTGACAAGGGAAGCCAACTATCCACTAGTCCATTCCAAACCTCCACGCCATATTCTGTCCCTTCACCTATCAATCTCGTCCAAGTCTACATACCTTATCAACTATCTACCAACTCATTTCAGGTCCCCACATCATACCATATCGATCCAGTCCAAGTCTCCACGTCCTATTTCAATCAACCTTACAATAGTCCAGTCCAAGTCTCCATGTCATATCCTATGTCGTCACCAACTAATCCAGTGCTAGTCCCCATGCCATGTTCTAGGCCATCATCCACCAGTCCAGTCCAAGTCCCCATGTCCTATCCTAGTCCTTCACATACTAGTCCTGTCCAAGTGTCAATGTCCTATCCTCGTCCTTCACATACTAGTCCAATCCAAGTCCCCATGTCATATCCTCATCCTTTACATACTAGTCCAGTCCAAGTCCCCATGTCTTATCCTAGTCCTTCATCCATTAATCCCTTTCAAGTCACTCCCTCACAAGCCACGTTTAGTCATGAAAATTCTACCATAGTCCAAAGTCAAATCCCATTGTCTTAACTTGAGGATACATTTCAAAATGAAAGCCCAAAACATGACATTATAATGTCACCCTCATGTCAAGGACAACGTAGTCCATCCCATGACCCTATCTTTCACCCCATTCAAGAAATCCTTCAAGAAAATCATGACATCCAAAATACACTAAACTTTGACAAAGACTCCAATCCCAATTATATCATCCACGACAACCCCATCTTTAACCCAGGCCCTACCATTGACCAAGAAGTCCAAAATGACCCACTCCTTGACCTTTACACCATTCATGGTCAAACACTTGACAACAAACATATCCAAGCTCTGCATATCGACACTTTCCAAAATGAGACACTTGCCTCCATTGGACCCATAGATGATCTTCCTACATAATAAGAGTCTTCCACTATGGACATATTTGCAAATGATCAAGCCCTACTTGAATTTACCAGACTCCATGAAAATGACTATAGAGATAGCTTTGACATTGACTTGGAAGCACCAATAGAATCATCTGAACCTGACATGTCACAAAATTAGATCAAAGATATCAATCAAAAAAAATTCCAACATGTCAATGAAGCTAAGAAATCTTATCAGTTAGGATCATCTATCTTTATCAGAGTAGGATTTCTCACAGATGAGAATATTCCAAGTAACAATGTGGAATCTGAACCTAACACGTCACAAAATTAGGTCAAAGATATCAATCAAAAACATGTCCAACATGACAATAAAGCTAAGACACTTTATTAACTAGGGTCATCTTTCTTTATCAGAGTAGGCTTTCTCACAGATGAGAACATTACAAGTGACAGTGTCCACATATACAATGATGGGTTAGCATCTTTCTTTCAAAACAACAAATACCCCATCGCAAATAGAATCTGTCAAAACATGCAATATCAAGGCAAAGGACTAGGAATACATAAGCAAGGAATTCAAGAACCAATACAACTCCATGAAAATTACAAACATCAAGGTCTTGGATATTCTTTAGTCAGCAAATCAAATGATGTTAGTGGAACCTCCTCGATACTAGGGGAAAATTTATCAGATATAAATGTCAAAATGGAGTCCATGAGTGATCCTTGTCATAAGACTGCTGCCAACACCTCTTCTGTCCACACCATAAACTGTCATTCCATCATAAATAAACCTTCCCTTTGGAACCAACAAAGACAAAAGACATACAAATCAAAAAATAAAAATAAAATTTCAAAGGCCATTGAATCAAACAAAAAGAAAAATGGACAAATGAAATTAAAATGGATCCCAAAGACAAGTGGATCAAGAAAAAAAAATATGTCAAAAGAAAAAGTCAATCACAATGTGGAGACACAAGACCAGAGGACTCCCACATATAACACATGTCCACCTCCTTCAGAAATGGTCATCAAGCAAGGCATCTAAAGGTGTTGGTTCCAACCACCATCCCTCAAAATTTGTCATCACCATACCAAGAGTTTTGAAAATAAAAATTGATTCATCAAATGTTCAAACAATCTTTCCACATCTACCATCATTCGTCATAAGCCTACATCTCGTCTAAAGTCCAATGATCCCACATCACAAATCCATCACATCTTGGCAGCAACTCTTTACCACAAGGACTCTCATGGCACTCTATCACGATGTGCATATTCTAATAAGGTCAACTCT
>VDFB02000003.1:294944623-294966281 GCA_007258455.2 Sequoia sempervirens | reverse complement strand
ACCTAGAAATTCAAGTATTCAAGCATTCTAGCAATTCAAGAGCATTCAAGAGTTTAATATCAAGCATTTTGAGTATTATTCAAGATTCAAGCATCATGTCAAAGTCAACATGCATCATGTTTGTTTTTGAGATAACATTTGTGATGTAGGTTCTTCTGATTCATGCAAGCATTCAAGTCAAGATCCATAACATACAATAAAGAGTCAAGATCTACATTCATTCTATCCACTACATACAAGATTGCAGCCTTTATTCCAAGGGTTTGGTGAGTTGCAACATAACTTATTTGTTCATTCATCATTCCTTCATTCTATTTGATTTCATTTCCAAGTTTGATTACCAAAATAGGGTTTGATTAAGGAAAACCCCTATCCACTAAAAAACAACATTTTTCCCTCTCTTTGGTGTGTGAATTGTAGATCTAGATTGAAGATCCATTGAAGAGAAATATTGGAGAAAAGTTGTCAAAGTTGTCATCCACATTGCAAGATCATGAAAATTCATCTACAGAGCAGAATTTAGAGTTTCAGATTCATATATTTGATAGGAGAGAAGCTACAAGAGGTCACTAGCGGATATCAAAGTTTCAAATCAACCCTAATACATGGACTAAATCACCACTTGTGGCATATGAGTCCTAGTATACCATATTTCAAGAATTTTCTATAGATCCTGGTTTAGCAGTTCCAGATTCTAGTTTCGGCCTAAAAAACTAAATTGGGACTAAATTTCCCCTACTAGCATATGAGTCCTAGTGTGCATTAAAATTCATATTTTCAAGAGTGTGGACCTTTTTTCAAGCCTCTTCAGTTTTCCAGGTGCCCCTCTGTCCTTTCTCATTTCATTATTATTATTTTTTAGTTTCATATCTTAGGTTGCATAGTTAGACTTTCATATCATTTTCATTTCCTTCTTTCCAAGTATTTTCTTGGTGGTGAACCCCTTTTGTCTCTAATCATACCCCTAGGACACCTTATTGCAAATCTCTTTCCCTCGTTTCATCCCTAGATTGAGATCTCTAAGGTTTCCTTGAATGAAATATAAGGAATTAGGAGGAATTTCCTAGACCTTTTTGTGTTCCATCTCCTAAAAGTTGGAACCCCTATTTCCCCACATTTCAAATATATTCAACATATTCCCTATGTTTTAGTATTTATAATCCCAAAATTGCCTTTGGATTTATGTTGTATGCATTGAGACCAAGAGATAACATTACAACAATTACTTCTATCCCATTTTACCCATTTAAAATATCAAATTAGTTTACACAAATATTCATACCCTTTTTGGATAGCATCTAGCATGAGGAAACATAAACATTAGTGGCAAGAAAAAAAATATTTTCCACATGAACCTACTCAATTGATGAAATATAGTTACTTCCCCAATTAAATAACTTATTTTTAAGCCTATTCAAATACCAATTCCATGTAACAACTAAGCTTAATTTCATGCCAAATGGAATTCCAAGATATCAAGTTGAGGCCAAGGATTTTATTCCAATGAAAAAGCTCAATACCTCTAGAAAATTCATTGGGATTGTCATTGAACATTATTTTGCATGCTTTGGTCTACATGGTCATATAGATACTAACCACTATCAAATTTCTATAAGAGGTTGGAAGATAATAAGAGGATGGAGGAAAACCTCCATTCATAAAAATAAGGTTTTTCAACAAGGCCTAGACCAAATAAAAATTATATATATATGTGTCAAGAGGAGTCCCATGCCACACTAGTTGTTATAAATAATAAATCTAGCCCCTATTCACAAAGTTTTATAGATTGTTAAGACCCAATGTGATTAGTCAACTATGGCCAATTAATTGTGTCTAAGTAGTCACATGTGGTGGAGAGTTGTGTATGTCCTTATTTATAATATAAAGAAGCATAGTGTGTGTGTCCCAATCCATACTATTTAGATCTCAGATAACTAAGTAATTCAACATTGTTGGTTTATATTTTATTTAGTGTAATGTTGTAAATTATCACCCTTGACAATTTCACACTAGATTTTCTCCCTCCTATGTGCTTGGACCTAATTATACACCTAATTTCCTAAATTATGCATTTCATGACCCATTTTGTCATTTATTAGAAAATCAAACATGGGAAATCAAAGTATGCATTTAATATTTTTCCCCTGACACTTTCAATATCAAAAAATTGGATCTAGAAAGGGTTCCCTTAGATCCCTTGTCCCATTAAAATGGCCACAAATTTAAAAATGTCTGTGTTGGTAATTTATTATTTGAAATTAAAATCCTAATTATCAGTCATCAGGATTTAATTTTTAGGAAACTAGAAGAATTGTATATCAATACATAGTATTTTCACCATTTTAATCCTAAGAGAAATTATTTAGAAAATTGAAGATCCTAAAATCAGTCAAGGGTAGTCAAGAGCATATTTATGAGCAATATTGTAGCTTTATTTTTAGTCAAGGGTACTTCATCAAAAGGAATTTATCTCGCAACACTGGTAGAAAGTTTTCAATGAACACAATGTTACCCATTTTTGGTACTTGCTCAAGTTGATTGAGTTTAGAGTGTTTGCAAACTGAAAGTGAAGTACATTTCTTATCTATCTTCCCTATATTGCATCCAATTGTATAAACAAAAAATTAAAGAGATTACAAAATTTTAGTAACAGATTATTGCATTTATACAAGTGCATACAATATAGAAAAGATTTGCACAAGTCTTTATGAAAGTAATCTTTATTGATTCAAAAGTACATATTTGTCTCACACAAGCCGTGAGACTTAACTTGTTTAGTGAAATTGAAGAGAAATTTGTACAGTGATGGATAAAGAAAAAGAATGCACATATAGGGGAAGAGGCCAGTCATTTTCTGATGATTGGTTCAGAGTCTGTTGTCATGCTTTGTCTCCTACTTTAAGCTATCTTGCGTCCTTCGTAGCTCCCTGCTCCTAGTTCCTACATATGGAAATTGTAAAGATGTTAGAGTAGTGCTCTAAGCAATGAAGGCTTCTAACACTACATGTACATGCACTGATGAATGTATAAATTGACCCTCAGCTACATTAAACAAACATGCAAAATGTACATGTCCAAAGAAAGAAACAAGATCATCAAATGCATCAGTCATATGCACATGTTTTTTCTAACTTGTTTGCTTCATGTGCAGATACAGGAAAAGAAATGTTATTGTTTCATCAAATTTCAACATGTGGGGTAAATATGGCTCCCACAAGGGTTGAGCTTGGCATGCTACTTTGTTATGTTTCAAAGAGACATTGAAAGGTACTCATCAGATAATTCATCTCTTTCTGACCTACTCAATCAAGTATACATCAATTATGATAGTGTGTTATTTGTCACTATCTTAAATGGCATATACTTGCTCAAGAAAATAAGAAGAGAGGATGAATTCAATCACAAGTGAAAGAAACATATTATCAGTTTATGTTCTAGTCCAAAAATAGTGATCCAAAGAGAATACTAATTTCATGTAGTGGCATGCCAAGATGTAGAAGCTCAGTTGCAAATGTGATGAGTGCTCAAAGGGCATAGCAGTCCTTTCACAAGTAGGATAGTTATGGTTAGATAATGAAGGAAAAAATTGTATGACAAGCCCCTGGTAATAGTAAAGGGTAGCAAACTTAAACCTCTAATAGGGTAGTATTGAATGCATGAGAATTGTGATATCCTTCAAAAAGGTCAGACCAAGACATTTTCTTTCAAGCCACAAATGTCAGAGTTAAGTATTCAAAGGACAATCCATAGTGGCATTTAGAATGAGCAAGATGGAAGTTACCAATGCAAAGGACAATATTGAATAACAAAAGAGTGATCACCAATTTAATGGTTGCCATGAATATTCAATAGAAAGAGTAAATAATTCTATCAAAAGTTGACATTAAGAGTAGTCTACTTGACTGTGGTTTTTAGACAATGTACAAGTAAATAGTGAGAAGCATATTTATTTCAGAAAAATAAAGACAGTGAATTGAATGGAACATATTAGATGTAAAAATAACTTAGTCATGCTTTCATTAAAGGACACTCTTGTGGAGAATACGAAAGGATGGACAATCAAGGGTTTTCTAGAGGCATGCTTGAGTTATCAATGATTTATAAAGAAAGAGCAGACCTATGCATATAATATGCATTTCATGAGATAGTGACTGGGTATAAATATAAGAGGGAAGAGGTATCAAGGATACATGACAAACCTGTAGCTGATGTTCATAAAACTTACATAAAAGTTAAAATAAATAAATAAATAAATACAGTCAAGACTGGGGGCAGTCATATACAATTCAGTAGAAAGATACTAATGTGACAGTTTACAATACACATTTACTACCAAAGTATTCAAACCCTTGGGGAAGGTACAAATATTTTTTTTCATGATCAACATTAAATGAAAAAGTAAATAACAGACCTTTTGTGCACATAAAGTACAAATGAACAGTGTGAGGAAATGGAGGTTAGGAGTTTTAGGGGCAGTGTGAGGTTTGTGCAATACAATCAACAAGAACATATAAGCCAGTTAGCATGACTCACATAGTGTGATAAACCATTAAACGAGCACAAGGAGAAGAAGATTGCAGTCATTGACAGTCAGTGCTAAGTTATTTTTAGTGAGCATAGTAAACTCTTCAAGTTTTATTCACTGATATATTGGTTGAAGGAGTTTCAAGAGGAGGAAAGTTATTAGCAAGGCCAATGTTCAAAATTATCAAGAGGTCAAGGCATAATAATATGAGGGTAACCACACTGTACAACAACAAAGAAATAGCAGAGGGAGGTGAATCTTATAATTACAAGGTCGAGCTCAAGAAGGATGTGTAGTTTCTTTAAATTATGCTTGTGTTGTGTGATGGCATTGAATCATTTTGCAAATCATTTCTTTCTTCACATGGCAACATTTTCTTGTGGGGTAGTTGACTGAGAGAGCTCTGATTTTAACTACCCGCCCTTTCATGAAATCTCATTCATGTTATAATATTGCTATTTTATTATGAAAAGGTGATTATGACAATTTTGGTCGCAATTAAAACCTAGATTGCATGAAAATAAAGCCCTCGACATCAGAAGTGTAGACCCAAAGTGAGGGAGATGGGGTCATGGTTTTGAGATAAATACAAATATGAAATTCCAAAAGAAAAATGTTTGCAGATGGAGGCCACAACCTATCGAAACCAAGGAATTTTATTACTTCTAATAAACTTGAGCTTGAGATGTCATTTCTTTTCACATACAATGGGAAAGATCTAGAAAAAATGTAACAGTTTCTAACATGGAATACAAAAGAAAGCCTTCATTTTTTTCTCACAGAGAACAATACACGTTCATTATTTTGTATTTACAAAGCTCGAACATGAGCTTTTCCATAGAAAAATGCATCAGAGAATTAAAATGGTCATAGCCAAAACCTCACAAGTAAAAAGAAAAATGGAGAAATAACTTACCCAACATCCTTTTGTTTAGAATCTTCAAGAACACAGAGATTCCAACCCAAAGGACCCTAATTTCATGGAGGCAATGTCTGTAGAATCTCTATGGAAACTCTGTGGCAAGGCTGTCTCTAGAAGTTCGATAGGAAAAATGAAATGCCTTGTGCAATTTTGCATTTTTTTCCTTTTAGGGTTTTTACCCTAGCTTTGATACTGATGTATTTTTTGCTTTAGTTTTTTAATAAAACTTTGAAAAATAAATTACATCATGGCTTTGTGGTTATGCCTAGTCTTTAAGTCTTCCTAAGTCTTTCAAGACTTATGCTTTGTACAAATTCTTCCCTTTATTTTGCATTTCACCAAGTATTGTAAGGCCTTTGATTCTAATGATGTTGTTATAAATCATTATGTCAAAAGTACCATAATAATGCAAATGGAGGTGCCACTCTTGCAAATTTGGTTTAAGGATAGGTATGCTTGAACTTATGAAATGCCAAGAATATTGGAGGTGGTTGCCAACACATTCCAAGCATATAGGGGCTTTTATTTTACTTTTGGAGTGATGGAGAGAATATAGGCATGTTTTTCAGTTTTGAAACACAAGGAGGAAATTTAGGCATAAATTTCTTGAGCCTTCATGATAGACTTGGTCAAACTTGACCTTTTCATCACATTGAGCCCTTTTGGGAGTGATTTTTCTACTCTATGAATTTTGTGAGTCCTTTGGAGAAAAGACAGTGCTTTGTAACTCACTATTTTGGACATGTTGATAGTGGATACCTTGATGATTAATGGAGATAAGCAGTATTTTTTCCTTCTCATTCTCTAATTTATTGTGTGCATGCTAGTTGATTGATATAGCTACTTGTGAAGTTATTTTATTCCTTGTAGTTTTTGTCTCAATAAAAGCACCTTTTGCAGAAAAATATGTATTTTGCAGGTCATAGGATGTGTTAAATGTAGGTTTTCTAGCTGTGAGAGATATCTTTCCTTCTAGAGGTGAACTGGTAGGCCTTCCTATGAAACACTAATGCAAGAAACATATTATTTTTGGTTGTGTAAGCCAAAATTTTCCATTGATTAAACTGTGTATGCAAGTTGTTTGCAAATCTAATGAACATTTAGGTGCATCACCATAGGGTTTAATCATTTTAGTTTATGTTACCTTTTTTCCCTTTTCCTCAGCAGATCAGTAAATTAGTTTTAGGTGAGTACCGAAAGGAAGTTGGCCTTCTCTAGAGGTTGACCTTTGCTTATAAGTAACCCACAACTTTAGAGGTCTTCACATGTTTTCTCTTAATTGTTGAACATTAGGTTCAACAGGGTGCATTTTTAGAAGATAATAGTTTTGGCATGCCCAGTGGGATAAAGGATTGATTTCCAGTCTCTCTTGTTCTACACATTGCTGTTGTTTCATGTATATAACAACAATTTTTTCCTTTGGAGGAAATTTTCAACACACCCGGTGACTTCATAAGAATATTTATTGGTGGCAAGCAGACATGTGCTAGAATGTTTCAACATTATTAAATGAAAGTCTTTTTTTTTCAATTTTGAAGCTTCTTGAATGAAGGAGTATGTCTCTATTTCATGGAAACATGGCTTTTCATCCTCCATTTCATGAAACTCCTACATATGTACCCTCTTACCAACCATATCAGGCAGAATATACTGTTGATTTTGTCCTCAATAACCCACCAATAGCAGATAACCAACAAGTTCAATATGCCATCTACCCACCCACCCTTACTCATCCTAGTTGGCAGCCTCTGCATGCTCATAAAAAACCTCAATAAAGCCTTTTTATTTCAAGTCAACATGATTATTCAAATAATTAGCTTCAAGAGCACCCTTACCAGAATGTGTTGGATCTGATCCAATAGTTTGATCGCATGTTGTGGGATCTGAGCCAAAGTCTTGACTATATGGAAATTAATGATATTAGTAAGGTTTTCTCATATGTGAATAGAATGTTGATTGACATCAAGAAGCAGAAAAATATCATTATGCAGTAGCAAGAAATGGTTGAACAAGCCTATTTTTATGATCAAGAGAGAGTGGAAAAAATAATTCAGTTTAAAGAAAGTCTTGAAAGAGAGATAACTATTAGGGAGAAGCAAATGAAGTTTTTATCTGCTCGAGTGTAGGGTAGTCTGGCTTATTCAGAGTATCAATGCCAACTGCATGAGGAGGTTCAAAAGAGGTAGATTGAAGAGAGTTTTGAGAAGCAGAGAGCTGCCACAAAAGAAAAACAGATTTAGACAACTCCTACTATTCCAGAACAGCTTGTTCAAGAAGAGGTTTGTAGTTATAAATTCCCAAGTCTTAAGAAAAACGAGCCTCTTGACCCTCCTATAGTTGATATTCCAAGTTTCATAAGCCTTCATCCTTTAAGAATTGAGGAGAGTAATAAGTTACAGCAGCCTGATATAGTAACAAAGAAAACTCTTGGTCCACACAACTCACTCAACATGGAGGAGTCTAGAAACATAAACTTGTTGCATTTTGCTTTGGAGCATTATAGATTAGAACAACAACAAAGGTTTGAACAAGAGAAGGCCTCTCAAGATGGATCTTCTTTTGTTTTAGCTAATGATCCTCCTCCTTCTGTTGGAATTGGCCCAAATGTTTTGATAGTTCATCCAAGGTAGCAGGGTGATGTAGTGCAAAAGGTTGTTGCAGAGGACCAACCTTCAGCTTGGATTATTGAATTATCTACTTTTGTTGACAAGGATGAAGACTCAAAGTAGCAAGAGGACATCAGGTAGTGTGGTGAGTTGCACGTTCAAGAATCAAGACAACAACCTAAAGAGGTTGAAAAAGGTGATGTAGGCCATAATTTCATAGTTTCATTTGATGATCTTCCATGTTTTATTGAGCATGACGAGGAAAGAATAAATCTAGTCATAAGTCTGCAACATGAGGTTGAAGGCCTTGGGGTCTTAATTCCTCAAGAGAATTTCCATGAGCTCAATATGAGTCCTCACACAAAAATGCAATGAAAAAAATGAAGAAGATCTATTTCAAGCTGAAATTTATTTTTTCTGCTCATGTCTAGATGCCATGCCAACATCTTTAGAGGAAGATTATCACGAACTATAGACACCAAAATCTGGTTTAAGCCTACAACTTCAATATTCTTCATAATTCGTATTTCTATGGTCATGATTAAATAATGTCAGTTATTTAATTATTCTTCTAAGTTCTTCATTTCTTTATTAATTAAATAAATCTATTTATTTAATTAATTTACCTTAACCTAAATTCATCTATTAATTAAATAATCTTAATTATTTAATTAATTCTCATTATGTTTATTCTATTTGATTAATTAAATAGATGTTTTTTATTTAATTATGTTACTAACTAACCTTATTCTTCTTTTCAAATTAATTAAATTCTTATTTAATTTACCCTTTATCATATTTCAACTATAATTAAATAAATTTTTATTTATTTAATTATTCATTTAACCCCTTCATCACTTAATTAAATAAATCATATTTATTTAATTACTCTTTAAATGTCGAATCTTGAATTAAATAAATCATTTAATTCATAAAAATCTATTTTGAATGCATTCTTCTATATTTGGACAAACGCTTAAGTTATCTAAGTATTCACTCTTATTTGACTCAAGATCTATTTAAATCAGTCAGTTATCTAGTTCTAACTCATATGCATGCACATGCTTATTAATTAAATATCTTTATTTAATTAATTAAATCTTGTGTGTGCGTTCGAACATAATGTTTCTTTTTAATCCATCTTTATCTTTGTCATGCAAAGACGATTCTTCTATTTTCGAATACCAAACTCAAAGATTAAATCATTATTTAATCTTTATTTCTATTCTTAGGTTTTATCACTCATGTCACTACTAACAGTTATCATAATGCATGTCTAATCTTTTGATCTCAACCGTCTATTGATCTTTCAATCCTAGCTTGTCATTTGAATGATCAAATTTCTATAAATTGATCAGTCTTTCATCATTTGAATCTCTCCCAAAATATTATGACTTTTGGAAGCATATCTATTATTTGAATCTTCGATGTTTTGCTAAATCACTATCACAGGCTATACTTGCACAAGAGAAATTGAGGGAAATTATACTACAATGGAAAAATGGAGAATGAAAATCGAGGTTATACATGGAATTACGTAGATATTGGGTGAGATTGTTTAGTTTATTTATGCTTTAGCTTTCCTTTGTTCTCTATTGTTTAGCTTAGATTGCATTAGAGCCTTGATTGCATTGTTGTGTGCTTTTAACCTTTCATTGCATTTTCTAGATGTTACATTTGGTGAACCCGACAGAAGAAACCATCTTTGCATATCCATAGACTTTTATTCAATTTTTTGTAGGTTTTTGTAAGGAACCACATTTGTTTGATGAAATGACGAATTGACATTCGAGACACAACCGCTTGATGAAATTACGCAACTAAAATACCGACCACATCTCGATATCGAAACAACGAATTGACTTACTTGACCATCTAATATCGGAAATGACACATTATATTTTTGAAGTCACAACCGACTAGTAAAATCCCCACGGGATAGAGAAAATGACACATCCGACTGGTAAATCTTTAGGTTTAGATTTTCAATTTATAGCTTCCTTTCATGTTTTTATTTTCGCTAATCTTTTGTTTTCAGTGTGTGTCTTGAGGAGTTAACAAATTTTTTGCAGATTGATAGTGAAGACCAATATCAAAACTACTAATGAATCTTTTCAGAATGCATGTGATAGAACAAGGGTTGATTGAGAAAATATTATCTCACTGCTTTGAGTCCTTTATCTTAGAACTCCTAAGGTGTTATTTCTTCCACCTACAACCTATAGGTCCTCTTACCTTTGAGGCACCCCTGGTTCACTTTATCAACCCTGCTATCATTGCAACTTTGCTGCTCCCAAGTGCTATTTGGTACTCCTTCTTCACGTGCACAAACCAGCCCTTATTCCTTTAAAGACTAGTCACCCTTCCATTCTGCCCAACGTTGTTGCAGGGGTGTGTGGCACTTTCCAAGGCCTCCAAAGTCATCTTTTCCAGTGCTTCAGCAACTCTAAACTTCCCTTTTTCCATCGTTTTCAAAAAAAAACAGAGTTCTTGGTTCTTGGGCAAGGTTACAACTCAACCTTGGTGGAAACTAGGGTTTCAAAACTGTTCAGAACCAGTTTAGGACTGGTGAAAAGTTCTTCATGAAAACGGACTGTTACGGGCTCTTCCTTGCCACCATGCAGAGCCAAGACACTCCCCTAAATCCTCAAAAAAGAATCTTTCAAAAATCTTCACTCCCCTGCAAATTATTTACGCTGTCCTCAAGCTTTTCCTAGCCGGGTTCTCACTGTCTCGCCTAGGAAAAATCATTTAGCATGCTAACAACTCTCAAAAAGCATTCTTTATTTACAATATGTACAGGTGTGGAGTCTAACCTAGCTTCCTCTGTTCCCATACTTCTTGGTACGGCCAGGAAATAGGCTAGAACTCCATTTTTTTTATTTTAACAGTCAAAACAGCAAAACACAAAACCACAAAATAACAAGAAAAGGAAATAGCGATGGGTTAACTGACTATACAGTCACAAGAATGATTGAAATGACTTCCCTACATGCTGTAACAAATAGCCAAATGCCTAAATCAATTCATTAAATCGCTGTTTCCAGAAACAAAACAGAAAACTGTATTTTTCTTCAACAAAATCACTGTTCTATTCACTTTCTCATAAACTGCACGCCACCAATCTTCCAACCTCTTCTCCAGGTCGAAAAACACCTTTTTTACAATGTCAAGAAGAAGTTAGGTTACATTAGGGTTCACGTTTTTAACCAAGAATGGCAAAAAAACACGCGGTTTGAAAACACAGTGTGTTTTCGAACTTTTCCCAAAAACTTAGGAAACGCCTCCAAAAGACTTCCCAATTTATTTTTAATTTTACCTAAGCTTAAAATAGGTCCCCTTACACCTTATCAATGATGTATAAGACCATTACAAAACAAAACAAAAATATTAAGAGCAAAACATTAAAATACGCTTGTATTCAAGTAGGTGCTCCTGCACCATTCTCCCCCTCTCAGCATGAAGATCAAGGACTGGAAGGTGGTATCAGTTTCAGGTCAATGCCAAGCTTCGTGAATTGATCCTCTTGTACCCATGTAGCCTCTGAGTCAGGTTTTCTCTTCCACTTGATAAGGTGCTCCATGTATACCTTATTCCTTGTTGCTTTCTTCACCCTGGACTCCAAGACCTTCTCTGCCTGAGCTTTCTCTTGAATTGGAAGGGGTATATTGCTGATATCTTTAAATATTTCCTGATTGTTTTGAACTTCATCATTGACTGTACCCTTGTACCTAATCAAATCAGCAACGTTGAAAACTGGAGATATACCCAAATCCGATGGAAGTTCCACCTTGTATGCATTCTTTCCATACTTAGCTATCACCTTGCATGGTCCTACCCGTTTCATTTGCAATTTGGTGGACATCCCCTTCTGTAATCTGGATTTGTTGAGGTGAACCATCACATAATCACCCACCTGGAACTGCACATCTCTTCTTGTCTCATCAACTTTGTCCTTCAACTTTTGTGTTGCTGCTGTGATTGTTTTCTTAACCTGCTCATGAATCTCCTTCATGGTTTGAGTGAAGTCTTCTGCATGTCCACTCCTATTCTCCATTGTTCCAAGGTCTCTGAGCTCACAAACTCCTCTTGGATGCATTCCGTACACAACTTCAAATGGGCTTTTTCCTGTAGTTCTGTTCACACTATCATTGTATGCATATTCCGCTTGGGAAATCACCATATCCCAGGTCTGTCCATATTCCTTTGTCAAGCACCTCAATAGGTTACCTAACACTCTGTTAACCACCTCGGTTTGACCATCGGTCTGAGGATGGTAAGCTGATCCAAATGATAAATTAGTTCCCAATCTGCTCCATAGTGTTTTCCAGAAATGACTCATGAATTTTACATCCCTATCTGAGACAATGCTCAATGGCAATCCATGGATTCTCACAACTTCCCTAAAAAATAGATGGGCAATATAGCTTGCATCGTGTGTGGTCTTGCAAGGAATAAAGTGACTCATCTTGCTAAATCTGTCCACAACTACAAAAACACTATCAAAACCAGATTTAGTCTTGGGAAGACCCACCACAAAATCCATACTCACACACTCCCATGGTCTGTTCGGAATAGGCAAAGGCTGATATAACCCAGCATTGCTAGCTCCCCCTTTTGCTTTCATGCAAACAACACATTGTTCAACATACTTTCTGACATCTCGTGCTAACTTAGGCCAATAGTAAAACCTTTGTACCAGCTCTAAAGTTTTGTTAATACCAAAATGCCCACTAAGACTGCCATTGTGTTTCTCTTGGATCAGATTTTCTCTCATTGATCCTCTTGGGACACATAACAGATTGCCCTTGAATAACAACCCATTTTGCAATGTATACTCAGCATATTGACTGTGAAAATGATTTGCAAAGTCTGAACATACCTTGTAGGCTTCGGAAAAGTCTTCGTCATCACCATAGAGATCCTTAAAACTTTCCAATCCTATGCTTTTCAGCTGTATCTCTTGGACTGTCAACATCCTCCTGCTTAATGCATCTGCCACTTTGTTTTGTTGTCCCTTCTTGTGCTTAATGGTAAATGTGAAAGCTTGAATGTACTCCATCCACTTTCCTGGGTATTGATATAACTAAGTGCCTGGTTATCCGTGAAGACCACAAATTCTTTGGGCAGCAAATAATGTCTCCATTTCCTAAGGGACTGCACTAAAGCATAGAGTTCCAGATCATAGGTGGAGTATTTTTGCTTAGCTTCATTAAGTTTCTCACTAAAGAAGGCTACAGGTCTACCTTCTTGACTAAGGACTCCTCCTACTGCTACTCCACTTGCATCACACTCAACTGTAAACAATTTATCAAAACTAGGCAATAACAAGATAGGTTGTGTTGCCACTTCTTTTTTCAACTTTTCAAACCCTTTATCAGCCTCTAGTGTCCACTTAAACTTTGTTTTCTGACCACCCTTGATTGTATCTAACACTGGTGCACATATACCACTAAAATTCCTTATAAACTTCCTATAAAACTGAGCCAAACCATGAAAACTCCTTACCTCAGTTGCTGTGGTTGGTGTAGGCCAGTTTAGGATAGCTTCTACCTTACTTGGATCCATCTTCAGCGTTCCTTGAGATACCACAAAGCCTAGATACACAAGCTCTTGTTTGAAGAACTCACACTTCTCAAGGTTGATTGCCAACTGTTCTTCTTGCAACCTTTTGAGTACCATCTCTACATGCTTCAAATGTTCTTCTGCTGTCTTACTGAAAATCAGTATGTCATCCAAGTAGACTACCACAAAAATCCCTGTGAAATCTTTAAGCACCTCATTCATTAGTCTCATGAACGTGCTAGGGGCATTCGAGAGGCCAAATGGCATCACTTTCCACTCATACAAACCATCATTTGTCTTAAAAGCTGTCTTCCATTCATCACCTTCCTTAATTCTGATTTGGTGATACCCGCTCTTAAGATCTAGCTTAGTGTAAAATTTTGCACCTCCAAGGCAATCCAATAAATCTTCAATCCTAGGTATTGGAAATCTGTACCTAATTGTGATTCTATTTATTGCTCTAGAATCAGTACAAAGTCTCCATTTACCTCCTTTTTTTGTTGCCAAAACAACTGGGACTGCACATGGACTAATACTCTTTTGAATCAGACCTTGATTCAGCAACTCTTCCACTTGTCTTGCCACCTCTTTGTTCTGCTCAGGGGTCAGTTTGTATGCTGCTTTGTTAGGCAATGAGGCTCCAGGTATGAAGTCAATTTGATGACTTATTGCTCTCTTGGGTGGTAGAGTGGATGGTGTTCCATCACTCACAATGCTCTTATATTTTTCTAGCAGCCTTTGAACTGTTTTAGGTATGACTGTCTTCTCAGCCTTTTCTTCCTCTTTGGACTGCATTAGGACCACATAACCTTCATTCCCTTGGTGTAGATCCTTGATGAATTCTTTACCACTGCTCAACATAATGTTTGGAACCTTGGACTGCCCCTCATCTTCCTCAACCAATGATTGCAGCTTGAATGTTTTTCCATCTTTCGTGAACTCAATGGTGTTCTCCTTTCCATGATATACAACACCTCTATCATATTGCCACGGCCTACCAAGAAGAAGATGGCATGCATCCATGGGTAGCACATCACAAATCAGCTTGTCTTTGTAGCCTCCTATTGAAAATTCCACTGTAACCTGCTCATTCACTAAGACACTCTGCCCTTTATTCAGCCATGTGACTTTGTAGGGATTGGCATGAGGTACTTTATGCAATTTTAACTTATTTACTGCCTCCTCAGATATTATATTGTCCGTAGAACCAGAATCTACTATAACCTTGCATACCTTTCCCAATATCTTGCACCTTGCTCGAAACAAAGCTCTCCTTTGCTTGGGTTCTTCCTTGACTGGTTGTCTGATCAAGCACTCTATTAAACATCAGATTTTCACCTACTTCTGATTCTATGTGACTGATCTCAGGTGTCTTTACACTCATGGTGTCCTCTTGTGCATAAGCTACTCTTTTCTCATTGCTAGATGAAGCTTTCTCCGGGCATCTATAAGCTGGATGGCCTAGCTGATTGCAATTATAACACTTCATGGTGGCAAAGTAGGAGTTACTTCTGCCTGCTCCTCTTCCTCTGTTTGAACCCCCTTGAGGTCCTCTTCCTCTATTAAATCCTCCTCTTGATGAGGTTTCACCTCCATGCTCAGTAAGCTTTGATTCTCCTTGGCTTCTTTGGTCACCACCTCTTCCTTGGTAACCTCCACGCTGTCCTCTTTGATCTCTGCCTCTTCCTCTGCCCTTTGAGGACTGATCATGCTTCCTTTTATTCCTCTCTTCAATCTTAATAGCTAGCTGATAACATTGGTGGACTGTCTTGGGGCTGAGCAAAGCCATCTCTTCTTGTATATTCCACTTCAATCCATTTAGGTATCTAGCCACTTTTAGGCTCTCATCTTCTGCCACATTCGATCTCAAACAAAGCTTTTGAAACTCTTCTGTGTAGGTGTTTACATCTAGGTCTTTTTGTCTTAAACTCTGCCTCTTCTTGTGGAGCTGAATTTCATAATCATCTGGCATATAAGCTTCTTTCACTTTAGCAACCATTCCTTTCCAGGTTGATATGGGCTGCTTACCTTGTTTCTCCCTTTCAGTCTGGACAAACTTCCACCAAGTTAATGCTGATCCTCTCAACCTTGACTTTGCAACCTTCACCTTCTGTGCTTCTGTAACTCCATCACATTCGAAGTGGTTCTCCATTCCTTCTATCCAGTCCATGACTAAGTCAGGTTCCATCTTTCCACTAAATAGTGGCACTCCTTCAAGTGATTTTCCACTCAAAGCTTTTAATGCCTTCAAGAAAGGCTCCTCCTTCAAGACGGGGTCAGGTTCAGGGGTCTTATCTTCCTCTGCAACCTCTTCTTCTTTTGGAATTCTTCCTTCAAACTGTGCACTCCTCACTGCTGCCTCAAGTTGAGCTATTCTTTCCCTCAACTGCTTATTGTCTTCTTCCTGCTCTTCAACCATCTTTGCCAGTTCTGCATTGGTCACCATGGTGGAAGTATCACTTGATTCTATGTCTGACATGCAAGATTCCTTTCCCAAATCTTTAGCTGGGCTCTGATACCAATCTGATAGAACAAGGGTTGATTGAGAAAATATTATCTCACTGCTTTGAGTCCTTTATCTTAGAACTCCTAAGGTGTTATTTCTTCCACCTACAACCTATAGGTCCTCTTACCTTTGAGGCACCCCTGGTTCACTTTATCAACCCTGCTATCATTGCAACTTTGCTGCTCCCAAGTGCTATTTGGTACTCCTTCTTCACGTGCACAAACCAGCCCTTATTCCTTTAAAGACTAGTCACCCTTCCATTCTGCCCAACGTTGTTGCAGGGGTGTGTGGCACTTTCCAAGGCCTCCAAAGTCATCTTTTCCAGTGCTTCAGCAACTCTAAACTTCCCTTTTTCCATCGTTTTCAAAAAAAAAAATAGAGTTCTTGGTTCTTGGGCAAGGTTACAACTCAACCTTGGTGGAAACTAGGGTTTCAAAACTGTTCAGAACCAGTTTAGGACTGGTGAAAAGTTCTTCATGAAAACGGACTGTTACGGGCTCTTCCTTGCCACCATGCAGAGCCAAGACACTCCCCTAAATCCTCAAAAAAGAATCTTTCAAAAATCTTCACTCCCCTGCAAATTATTTACGCTGTCCTCAAGCTTTTCCTAGCCGGGTTCTCACTGTCTCGCCTAGGAAAAATCATTTAGCATGCTAACAACTCTCAAAAAGCATTCTTTATTTACAATATGTACAGGTGTGGAGTCTAACCTAGCTTCCTCTGTTCCCATACTTCTTGGTACGGCCAGGAAATAGGCTAGAACTCCATTTTTTTTATTTTAACAGTCAAAACAGCAAAACACAAAACCACAAAATAACAAGAAAAGGAAATAGCGATGGGTTAACTGACTATACAGTCACAAGAATGATTGAAATGACTTCCCTACATGCTGTAACAAATAGCCAAATGCCTAAATCAATTCATTAAATCGCTGTTTCCAGAAACAAAACAGAAAACTGTATTTTTCTTCAACAAAATCACTGTTCTATTCACTTTCTCATAAACTGCACGCCACCAATCTTCCAACCTCTTCTCCAGGTCGAAAAACACCTTTTTTACAATGTCAAGAAGAAGTTAGGTTACATTAGGGTTCACGTTTTTAACCAAGAATGGCAAAAAAACACGCGGTTTGAAAACACAGTGTGTTTTCGAACTTTTCCCAAAAACTTAGGAAACGCCTCCAAAAGACTTCCCAATTTATTTTTAATTTTACCAAAGCTTAAAATAGGTCCCCTTACACCTTATAAATGATTTATAAGACCATTACAAAACAAAACAAAAATATTAAGAGCAAAACATTAAAATACACGTAAAATACACTTGTATTCAGTAGGTGCTCCTGCACCAGCATGTCGAAGACCATAGTTAAATTTTGAAATAGATTGTTTGGTAGTGTAGAAAATATTTCATTTGGATTAAAATTAACAAGTGTTTAATGTGTTTGGTACGAAAGCACAATTTTTTTATTACCCTTACGACTTGGTACATCGAAGTATCCTCTCCCCTTGTGCATCCATGTGATCCTGGGTGTAAGAGAAATGGATACCAACTCTAGAACTTGGGCTTGTTCTGGTGGGAAAAAGTACTCACCCCAGGATGACTCAAACCGGTAGCACCCTGAACCCGAGGGACTTCCAGCTAGTATATAAAAGTGGATTCTTTGGGAAAGCCCACGAATCACACGTATGGTTCTGACAAAGATGGATTTGAAAGGGGACTCACCACATGGATCATGCCCTACGAATGGAATGCCTGAATTAAACACCTTTGTTTGTAGTGTCCAAAATCCTTCTATTTACTGGTGCAGCAGGTCAGACCTGTGAAGCCATCTCATATTCTTATAGTTCATGTGTAGAGATGAAAGTATGCCATGAGATGTTCATGGGTACTATAGCTTGGCTGCCTTGAATGACGTTAATGAGCCGTGGAGGGGAGCTAGAGGGGTCAAGCTACTAATCATCCACCTTGAATAAGCATAGTTGGGAAACCAAGTGAGAACTCAGTAAATATTATCCTACACAGCCTGAGATGTGCTTGTCTGTTGTTGAATTAAATGTTCTTTGAGTCCAAAATCAGACTGAAAACACTTTGTCTTATGATTTTCTTTATTTTTCAGAACTTTATTATGAAAAATAGGGTCAATTTTATATCTCCATTCACTAAAAACATACGACTATCAACAGAGTCACAATTGTTCACCAGAGAGTCTCAATTGTTCTGTTGAGTCGTATCTGATTAGCTTACAGTTGTATCTACCAGATTAGCTCGCATTTTCTCTATCAAAAACCATATCTGATTTAAAAGACCACACTTGTGACATTCTGTGATGCATCTAAAAAGGTGAGCCGCAACTATTGTTTGGAACAATGCATTTTCCACTGTTGCAAAACTTTTACCAATGCACAAAGTTTAGAAAATTGCATCTGATATAGACTGAGTCACAATTACCATCATGAGTCACATATATTAGAAACTACACTGCAACTATTTGATACTAGATAGTGAATTTTACCAAAAATCTACAAATGATCACCAAAAAACTACAACTATGAAACATAACTACATCTGTCATATTATGCGATGCATCTACCTAATTATTAGAAAACCAGCATTTACATTCATAGTCCAGTCGACACAGTCATACCAGTCTTTGATATGTCTTTTAATAGTAGTCCTTGGATAGAAACCTGAAACGATTTTCTCAATTTTACATCCTTTAGGTATCATTTAGTCATAACTATAGTTGTCCTAATTCAGAGTTTTAGTTTCATCTTATACTACATATTATCTTTAGATCAAACTTTTAGGAAGGTCACTTTTACAAACTTTAGAATACATCCACTTTCTACACTCTAGAAAAATCATAGCATCAACAAAATCTATCATTGAACACGTATTTATATTTATCTATGTTAATCTAATTGAAAACAAAAACACTCTAATGAAACATTAATCTAAAGAAAACTAAATAAATTCAAATAAGCAAGATTTCTTCAGAGCCGTTTCATTTTCCTCTATCTCCAGGAGTTTGAAGTTGCTGCTCTCAGATTTGATGTTAGCTCCTCCAAATGGCTGCTGTAGAATGAGAATGCAAATGAAAACTATTCTATATGCTGGTGAAGATGGGATTGTTGATATGGATATGGACAGGGGCTGTGATTATGCATAGGGGCTGTGAATGAAATGTATCATGATTCTATTGCTATTGCTATGATTCTATGCTATTTATGCTATGAAAGTACTCTATGAATGCTATGGATGCTATGAGATTTTCCTATAGTTTACTTGCTTAAACTTCTATATGATTTGGAGCTCCCGGCAGCTGTATTTATAGATTTTTGCAGGCTCCATCCTGGCTGGGAAGAATCTACGGCTGTGAGATTGTCTGGTAAGTTTGAATGGTGAGAGATGGAGAAGTTGAGAAGAAAATGGGAGAGGTTGAGAGGTTGGAAAGAAGGATGGATTCCTGTCTTCAACCCACGGGAACAAGCCTGGACAGAAACAGAGAAATTTAATTTTGTTTCCAGATTTACTTCAGGGAGTTGAAGAATAAATCCCAATTAAATCAATAAATTTATTTTAATTTTATTTATTACTTTTGATATTTGATTTTTTGATTTTTGAAAACTATGGAAAATTAATTAAATATTTTGTATTTGGTATGATGTGACTTTAGAATATTTTGAAATATTTAAAAGATTTAATTAAATATTTTTTGAATATTTAATTATAAATAGATTTTTGAAGAATTTTGAAATGATTTAAGAATGAATAAATTGAATTAGAGGAAATAATTAAATATTTTTAGAATATTTAATTGTAAATGATATTTAGAAGAAGAATAATATTTTAATCTTTATTTGAATAAGATATTCAAACGAAGATTATTGATAATTAATATAAATAAATCATAATGATTATTTAATTAATTAAGAAATGAATATGAAAAGATGATTAAATATTATTATTTATTTAATCAAAATATGGAAGAAATATAAATAAAATTATTTAAATTTGTTATATGCAGAGATAGAATTCAAGTTTTAATTAAATATTAAAAATATTTAATTAATTACAGAGATGTGTGATGTGACCATTTTTAGGAATTGTATCGAGAACCTACTCCTATCATCATATCCTTTGTCCTACAGAGAGTCCTCCTAGCTCATCATTCTAGTTAGGAAACTCACCTTATCTTTGATCTTAGTCCTACATTGGTTCTTTGACATAACTAAATTGACACCTTGGTTAGACTTTAGGTAGTTGGTACCCTCATCTCAGGTTTACAAAATTGATTACCTTAGAAGTTTGCTTAGACTTTGCATCTTTAGATATTGTCATTCTAGACTAGCGTCATCTTAGACATTCCTTATTTTGCATTCAAAAAATCCCAAAAACGTAGACTAGAGTCATACTATCCATAGACGTAGTTTTTCATTCCTTGCATATTGAGCTTATCTTACATGGTTGAAACTAGGTCTAAGAGAAAAGAGAGATAAAAGATGTCGAACCCAAATGAATTCATCAATCCATTCTCATCAAGACCTCATAGGAATTTGTTGGAAAAATTCACCACTAGAGACCCTCAAGGACACATTAGATCGGAAGACATATAGGCTATTGCATAAGACCCTGAGTTTTCCTCTTTTGTAGATGGGTATCTAGCAAATGATCACCAACGCTACTTAGCCAAATTTTTAGCTAAAGGTGATACCTTACCTATAGGATTGTATATTAGCACCTTACAAACCTAACCTACACAAGGGACAAATGCAATGACTACTAGTACCTCTATACCTTAGGTTAATACAACAATACCATTTTGCATACCTATATAGAGTATGACAGTCCATACGTCTCCATTCGGTACATCTGGAATTACATCGAGATTTAATTTCATTGTAGGGGCATCATCATCCACTCCTTTCAGTCCTCTTGTTGGGAACAAAAGATCTAAAATGTCAGCTTCTACACCAAATGTCAGTATCACTGGTACCATACCACATTCAATAGCCATACCTAGTGTTCATGTCGCTAGTACTATACCACATACTACATAGACAGGAGGAATTCCCTCTTTCCAATATGGGAATCAGAATCCATTCTCCTAGATTGGCAGTCAGAATCCATTCTCACTAATTCCAAGTCAAAACCCATTAACACAGATTCTGAATCCAAATCCATATCAAATACTAACATTCAATCAAAACCCATCACGAGACCTTGGATTTCAGATTACATACATAGATCTGCATAATCTGCCCAACACATCATTAACCCAAGTTGACATCTTGCAAACACAAATGGATAACATGGCAGTGTCAACTAAGAAAACCTTTTCAACAAAGGACATATGCCCATTTCCTTTTGATAAATCATTGTACATGACACCTTTCCCTCACGGGTATGTCATACCGAATCTTCCTAAGTACAATGGCAAACAAAATCTGATAGAACATATAAGGGAATTTTCTACCATGTGCATAGATGTCATTTATGACCCCACATATCTTATGAGACTATTTCCAAGAATT
>VDFB02000003.1:294916741-294944523 GCA_007258455.2 Sequoia sempervirens | reverse complement strand
AGAGATGGGGCCAGACAGGCAGCAGTGACAGCACAGGCTTAGTTAGCAGGTGTTCGGGCATAGTTGACCACTGCCCAGGCACAGATCACAGCCTTGACTATAGAGCGGGATACTGTTAGATAGACGGCGGAGACATCACAGGCTATTGCAGAGAGATTGCAGAGAGTGGCAAATGGGACCTCTGTGGCAGATTACATGTGAGAGGCGATGCGAGCAGGTGCTGAGGTTGAGTTCTACAGGAGCCGTTACCATGAGCTTTTCCCCCCAGAGTAGAGAGTTAGTTATGCCTAGTCCCGCTTAGAGAGGACTCGTTTGAGGACAGTGAGCAGAGGTGTGACACAGCCTCTTCCGAGAGATCCGAGAGATCCTGTGACATCTAGTGGTGGTACTGATACTGGTGCAAGACCTGCTCCTTCTGGTGGGAGCACCACTTGATATCAGTTGTGTACCCTTTGAGAGACATATACAGCCATTTTTGACATGATGTTATTTTCATCCTTTTCAGACTTCATTGTATACTTGACACTTGATGAGATATATATGTGCAGCAGTTCGATTGATCTATGATATGTTTTACCTGATTTACGTGATGGATGCATTGATCTTATGATGTGTTCTACATGATTGATGTGATGGATGCATTGTCATTTCTATGTTTTATGATGATTTATTTTACTAGCTTGTATGGATGCATTAATGATGATGTGATATGATATTGATGATGTATTTCTTTTCTTAATGAGATGCAATGTATGATAAATAAAATGTGATGTAAATGAATGATGAATGAAATGATAATGGATATGAATGAAATGTAATGATGTATGAATGAAATGTAATGATGTACGATGAAAATGTAATGATGTACGATGAAAATGTAATGATGTATGAACGAAATGTAATGATGTATGATGAAAATGTAATGATGTACGATGAAAATGTAATGATGTATGATATATAAATGAGATGTAAATGAAATGGTAATGGATAAAATGTAGTATAGAATGAGATATAAATTAATGATGTGTGTAATGAGATGTTATGTGATAGATAGAATGATGTATGGGTATATGATATATGAAATGAGATGTAAATGAAATGATGTAAAATGTCCTCTATATGTATGCAATAAATGATGATTTTGTAACTACATGATAATGACAATGTGATGAGACGTAAATGCATGATGTAACATAATGTGTATATGATGCCACAAAATGAGATGTTTATTGTGAAATTTATGATGAGATGAAGAAATGATTTTATATGCATGTCATTATGAAAATTGTATGTGTCAAGTATACTCAATCTTTAATAAGAAAAGATAACATTATTTGTGAATGAATCTTTGTAACTTGTGCAACCAGTACTCTACAGATGTATTATTATGAATGCAATCTATGTTAACCATGCAATCCTATTTTATCAATGAAAACCTAAGTGTCATTTCAATAATTATTTTATTCTGCTTTGTATCATCACTGAGCTTTATTTTAAAATGTTGAAAGCGAATACAAGCATCAATGATATGAGATAGACCAATGATGACCTGAGCATTTCTTTCATGATATTTGATATTGCAAGTGAACAAAAGCATCAAGGTATAAGATAGACCAATGATGACCTAAGCATTTCTTGCGTAAACAAACAAGAATTAATCATTTTATTAAGTGAATCGGAATGTCATCCATGATACTTGGTAGAGCACTTCCCGCGACAATTCACAAAATAATAATGACTAACTCACAAATAGCAAACAAAGAAAAGGTATCATTCTCCTTCCTTGCTTCTCTAGTTCAATACATCATCGAGTAGCTCCAAAGAAATGATAAGAAAATGCAAAAAAGTAAAAAAGACAACAATTCAAATTCTACTTAATGTATTTTCAAATCATTATTCAGATTAGATCATCAGTGTTGAAATGTGTGTGCGGACGTTTACATGATATTCCCAAACGTTTGACCAAATGATGTAACCTAAAGACCTATCCTAGGGGTCTCGGGGACTGATCAAAGATTAGTCTTGCCTACGTTATACACGCAGAGACCACATAGTTCGACTGACACAGACTCCACTTTCAATTGATGTAGACTCCATTTTTGTGTTTTCAATTTTATGAATGTTTTTGCATGGATTTTCTGATTTTCTGATGTGTTTGTATTTTGATTTTTTGATGTTTTTGGATTTTTGATTTTCTGATGTTTTTGGATTTTGATGGATTTTCTGATATTTTGGATGTTGATGGATTTTCTGATGTTTTGGATTTTGATGGATTTTTCAAGTATCGTCACTTGGTGTTGTCATGTTTGAGTACCTTTCCATTTAAGCTGAAAGTCCATTGTACCAAATAACACTAGGATGTTGCCCCCAAGCCAGGGTAAAACATGATATCCTTGCCATGACATGGATAGTGGTAATGATTATCCCAAATGATAGATGGAAATGATATGAAAGGAAACAATCGTGACAAAACTGTATCTAAATAGATAGAAGAGCTAGTGAAAGTCACAAGTAGCGCCTGTTTTCCAGGTTTTCATCACTTGTTTTTATTGTGTCCTCTTTCTTTTTCTTTTGTATTTTTTGTATTTTTGTTTTTTTCTTCTCTCTTTTTCTGTCATCATGACGCCTGTTTTCCAAGTTTTCATCAAGACAACTTTATTGACCATGCACTAGATATCCTCAAGTGTAGAATCGCCTAAGATGAATGTTGTTCATGGGCTCCTCCATTATGTCTCCTTCTGGTGTAGACAACTTGTATGCTCCTGATCCATAGGCTGATATGATGACATAAGGTCCTATCCAGTTAGATTCAAACTTTCCCTTCTTTTCTCTGTCTGCTTGATTTCTAGGGTTTTCCCGTAGGACCAAGTCTCTGATCTGGAAGACTCTAGGCTTAACCCTATGATTATAGTTCTGAGACATTCTTTGTTGATAGGCTGTCAAATGATTGACAACTTGTCGTCGTCATTCATCAAGTAGTTCTAGTTCTTGAAGTCTAGAGATCCTATAATCTTCATCTGAAATGAGTCCCTTTAGTGAAACTCGAAGGTATGGAATTTCTACCTTGATAGGTAATATTGCTTCTGATCCATAAACAAGAGCATATGGTGTAGCTCCTATTGGTGTTCTGATGCTAGTCCTGTAAGCCCAAAGAGAAGGGTTAAGCTGAACGTGCCAATCACGCCCTACCTCATTTACAGTCTTCTTGAGAATCTTTAGGATTGTTTTGTTGGATGCTTCTGCCTGCCCATTACCTTGAGGGTAATACAGGGTTGAAAAGCGATGTTGGATGTGGAACTTTTCACACAGCTCTTGGACGTCTTGGTTCTTGAAAGGCCTACCATTATCTGTAATGATCGACTGGGGTATCCCATATCTACAAATGAGATAATTAAGTATGAAAGATGATATTTGCTTCCCAGTGATTGTGGTTAAGGGAACTGCCTCCACCCATTTTGTAAAATATTCTGTTGCTGTGATAATGAACTTATGTCCATTAGATGAAGATGGGTTTATTTTCCCTACCAAGTCCAATCCCCACTGATAGAAAGGCCACATAGTTGCAAATGGATGGAGCTCTTGTGTTGGTGCATGTATAAGGTTGCCATGAATTTGACATTTTTGGCATCTCTTAACAAATTGGTAAGATTCTTGCTCCATGTGTGGCCAGTAATACCCCAAATGAAGGAGTTTCTTGGCTAAAGATAATCCACTTGAATGTGTACCACAAATTCCTTCATGGACCTCATGTAAAGTGGAAGTGGATTCGTTATGTTCTAAACAACGCAAAAGAGTACCATCTAGGCCTTGACGGTAAAGGGTGTTAGCAATAATGGTATGTTTGGCAGATTGGCATATGAAGCTGCACTTTTGGTTGCGGGAAAGATCTGGTGGTAAGATATTATCTTTTAGGTAAGTATAAATGTCTCCATAAATGGAAGATTGGGTACTATCCAAAAGGCTTATGGTTTGGGATTTGGGATTTGCGTATGCAGGATTTGACACTTGTTCTACAATAAATAGATAACGATCTTGCGTTTCAGGCATCTGTAGAAGAGATGCTATTGTGGCCATGGCATCTGCTGCTTTGTTCTCTGATCTTGGTATCTGCTCAAATTTTATTTCTATGAAGTATTTTCTTAGATCATCTACCAGTCTCTTGTATAAAATCAGTGTGTCATCCTTAGTTTGGTAATCATTATTGACTTGATAGATGATTAACTGAGAGTCTCCATACACCTGTAGTTCTGTGATTTTCCAGTCAATAGCCACTTTAATTCCAAGGATCAAAGCTTCATATTCTACCACATTGTTAGTGCAACGGAAGGTAAGCCTGTAAGATCATGGAATTGTGTGCCCAAGAGGTCTGACAAATAAAATTCCTGCCCCCAATCCATGTTGTGTGTAGGATCCATCGAAGTAGAGTTGCCATGGTTGTGTTGTAACGTTGAGGATATCCGCATCCAGAAATTCCATGGTCATAGGATGACAGTCTGATAATGGAGCGTCTGCTAATTGGTCGGCGATGACTTGTCCTTTGATAGCTTGCCTTTCAACATACTGAATGTCAAACTCACTGAGGAGCATGACCCACTTTGCCAACCTTCCTGTTAAAGCTGCTTTGCTCAGTAAATACTTGAGGGGATCAATTTTTTGCAATGAGCTTGATAGTGTGAGTGAGCATATAGTGTCACAATTTTTGTGTTGCAAATACTACTGCTAAGCATGATTTTTCAATGAAGGTGTAGTTTACTTCATGTCCATTGAGTGTCTTGCTGATATAGTATATTTCCTGTTCCTTTTCCTTCTCTGTCCTCTTGTGCTAGCAAGGCTCCTAAAGAGATATCCGTTGTTGCGATATATAGCAACAATGGCTTGTCTTCACTGGGTGGCACCAAGATTGGTGGTGTCATCAAATAATGCTTGATTTGATTGAAAGTACTCTCACATTGTTCATCCCATTTAAAAGACACATTTTTATGCAAAAGATGGTTGAATGGATGACACCGACTGCTAGTTGAGAGATGAATCTTCGATGGATGAGTCGAACCTTGTAGAGAGTCTTAATGTCTGATATTCTTAAGAGGTGAGTAAAATTCCATAATGGCTTTAACTTTTACTGGATCTACTTCAATTCCTTTTGTAGAAACTATGTATCCAAGGAGTTTTGCTGATGTTACTCCCAAAGGCACATTTCTTGGGATTTAATCTGACTTTAAATTTCTCCAACTGTCAAATATTTTGCCCAGTATCTCAAGATGTCCTTCTCTGGTGTAATATTTGGCTAAGATGTCATCCACATAGTCCTCCATGAAGGTGTGCATCATGTCATGGAAGATTGTTGTCATAGCTCGCTGGTATGTAGCTCCTGCATTCTTTAACCCAAAAGGCATGACGTTCCAGCAAAAGGTACCCCATGGACATGTAAATGCTGTCTTTTCTTGGTCTTCAGGAGCTATTTTGATTTGATTATATCCTAAAAATCCATCCATGAGTGATAGCATTTGATGGCCAGCTGTTAGATCTACGATCATGTCTATGTTCGGCAAAGGAAAATCATCCTTTGGACATGCTCTATTTAAATCCTGAAAATCAGTACATATTCTAATGGTGTTATCTGGCTTTGAAATAGGTACAATGTTGGATATCCATTCCACATAATCAATAGATCTGATAAATCCAGCATCTATTAGTTTCTTCAAATCATTTTTTACTAATAATGCAACATGTGGATGCATTTTTCTCAGCTTTTGTTTTACTGGTTTAGTGCCAGCTGGTAAGGATAAGTGATGCATAATGAGATCTGTGTCTAAGCCTGGCATGTCAGAGTATGACCAAGCAAAATTGATGCATCGTTCTTCAAAGAATTTGATAAAATCTGGCTTTTTCGTATCTATCAGGGATGCTGCCAAGTGGAGTATTCTTGCTTTCTCTGCTGTGCCAATATCAATAGACTATGTGGGTTCTATCAACACTGATGATCTTTCATGGTAATGTTGTGGGAGGATGTCAAACCTTCCATCCTTTGGTGCCTCAATGAGGTTTTCACCATTGGATGCGTTCTTTGTTTTTACTATTTTAGGATCAAATACTGCCATAGAATGGTTTTCACCATTAGATCCATTTTTTACTTTCATATTTTTGCAACTAAAAGGCTTGGCATCCTCTTGCCTAGAAGCATCGTTAAAAGAAGTATTGGTAGAACAAGTATCAGATTCCTCACAGAAAAGGTAGTTAATAATGGTGAAATCATTGTCAAAAACAGGGAGATCAATAGGGTGTTGGGGTTCCCATTCGATAAGCTCGGGATGCAGTAAAGGCAACAAATCATTAGATGGGTTGAGGTCAGCGATTGTGAAAGCTCGGACGGAAATGTCATCTAGGTTGTTAATGTTTATGTCGAGGCCTACAAAGATATTTTCTTCCACATCATTTATCTCAATCGATGTCCGTTCATCTTCACTTGAGTCATCGAAATTTTGCGATTCAAAGACAATAGGATTAAAACTCGAGATTTGACCCTCTTCGCATTTGGGGGTATACTTTTTGATAATGTCAATCTAAATATCTTCATAGGAAACATCTGATAAGTTGTCCCACTCATATTCATTTGAATCTGTTTCAGAGTTATCCCGTATTTGAAGAATACACTCCTCAGTTTTATTGGTGATTTCTGCTCTTGCTTCTTTGGTGTATCCTAGTCCAGTTCTGTCATTTTGTTGAATTGTGAGGACTTGGATTGGTTCTGTTACACTTTGTTTCCCTCGATCAAGAGATCCTTGTTTTGCTGCATATCCTAACCCCATTTTATCCTTATGTTGGAGCATAAGAGGCTGGATTGGTTCTGTTATGCCTTGTTTCCTTAACCCAAGAGGTCCCTGTCCTGAATATCCCATCTTCTCCAGAATAGTTTTTCCCTTTCCATATTGATTTGTCTCTATGATATTACTTGTGCAAGTGGAAGCTTCCTCATCCTCATAAAGCCAATTTAGTATGGCCTTATCTTCTGATTCTTCATCTAAGTTCCTAGCTTTTACAAATATGCCATCTAATGCTGTTGTAGATTGTTCTAAATTTTGGGTGATTGTAGATGGTTGTCCATACGTTTGTAAGGAGGGTAACATTTGTGATAGATGAAATGAGTGTCCAACACTATATTCACTTATTCCTTTGTCACTTATCTATACTTCCTTGGTGAATTGATGTGAGAGTGGAGCCAATTGTTCTTCAACATTTGAAGGGTTAGATTGTGCCACCCTTATCTCTTGTGATTTTTGTTGTTTTGGAAGCCATTTTGATATGAAGTTCTGTTGTTGCTCACCATCTGATGTGCTAACTTCTCTATTGTGAGGTATGAATGTATCCTGAGATGTCTTCAATGTATGACAAGCTTGGGTGTCATTGTAGTCTACTATGATTGTTACCTCATGTCCATTGACGGGAAATTTTAGGCATTGATGATAGGTAGAAGGTACTGCTTGCATATCATGTATCCAAGGGCGTCCCAACAGTATGTTGTATGTCAGTTCCCTATCTAAGACTTGGAAAACCACTTTTTGGACAATAGGTCCCACATGAATGGGTAATATGATCAACCCTTTAGAGGACCTTTCTTCTTCATCATATGCTTTGATTGTGATTTTTCTTCTTGTATCAATGGCTTCCTCTGAGTATCCTAGTGCATGAATCAGCTTTAAGGTACAAATATTTAAACCAGCCCCTCCATCTATCAGGACGCGCTTTACATGGTGTTTATGGATGAGGACTTCAATGTGAAGGGCGGAATTATGTGGATGGGTGAGTGATACATCATCATGTTCAGAAAATGAAAGGCAATGAGGTGCAGATAGATGTCCTACCATAGCTTGGAATTGACACACATCCAAATTGTTAGGTACCGTGGTTGATACAAGAGCTTGTTCAAGAACCTCTTTGTGTGATGGGGAAATCTTTAAAAGTTCCAAGATGGATATTTGTGCCAGTATTTTCTATAATTGATCGATGAGATTATATTGATTAGAGGGAGGATCCACAAATGGGGATGATATTGATGCTCCTTTCAATATAACTTTGGATTGTGCCCTTGTTGTGGCATTAACCAGTTGGTACTCTTGTTTCCCTTTGAGTGTGATTACATTAATTTGGTTTTCAGATTTGTCCATATGTTGTACCAAATTGGTAGATGTAATGTCATTGTTCCGATTGATTTGGTTGCATAACTCTTCATCCTCCTTGGCAGCAGAAAAACAAAGGATCGTTGTGTCATAAACATAACCAACGTTCTTACCTTTGGTGTTTGCGGAAGAGGATTCTCCCTTCTGATAATTGGGTAGAGGATTTTTGAATGTTGTATGATCTTTGTTTGTTTGGTGTCCCTCTACAAATACTTTCTTTTGATCTATGAGGTCTTGTACCGCATGTTTTAATTGCCAACAATTTTTAGTCATGTGGCCTTTATTTTGATGGTAGTGACAGTAATGTAAGTCATTCCACCATGATGGTTTGACTTGAGGGTCCCAATTTCTAGCCTCTTGTACTTGAATGAGTTTTTCGTCTAAAATTTCTTTGAGGACTGATTCCAATGATTGTCCTAACGGCGTGAATTTTTATTTATTGGACGGTCGTTGGAATGATTGAGTTTTTGTTTCTCCACTGTTTTGATTATTCCCTTGATCACTACTTTGTTTGACATTAAGACCATTGTTATGTTTGTTTGTAGGGGTTGGGGTCAAGGTGAATACTGGTTTAGATGTGTGTGTATCGATCATGGTATCAGTATTTTTGTTCTTTTGCCAAAATCTTGGGTTTTCGTTGTTGTTGTTAGAGGAATTGTTTTTGTTTGAACCTTCAATGAAGTGTTTGATCGTTCCTCTTTTGATTAGAGCCTCCTCGATTATGAGCCCCTTTTCGATAACTTGTTCAAATGTAGATGGACATTGTAAATCTAATCTGTAATTCATGTGATCCACTAAGTTATCAATGAACATTTCTATCTTCTCCTCTTCAAGAATAGATCTAGGGTATTTAGCAAATAGCCTTCTCCATCGTTAGAGAAAGGAAAGAAAATTCTCACCCTTTGCTTGTTTGGTGTTGTAGAGTTCTTTTAAGGTTACCCCATGTTGGATGTTGAATGAGAAGTGTGTTATGAACCTATTGATCAGTTCTTCAAAAGATTGAATCCCAGGTTCCAATTTAGAAACCACTCCATGCAAGTGTTTCCTAAGCTTCTTGGAAATAATCGTAGTAAGAGTCCTCATGTGCAAACTCTATGCTCATGGCTCAAAATTCCCATATGTGATCAAATGGATCGGTTCTTCCATTGTATTTGTTGTATGTTGGGTATTCACAATACCGTGGAAATGGTATCATGTTAATGCTTGGATCGAATGGATAAGGGCAAATGTCTTGTAAGGAATATCTTTTTGTTGGCCCTTGTTGGATATTTTGGAACTGCAATTGTAACTGTTGGATTTGTTTTGTCAAAGTATCTATTTGATTTGGGTTTTCCACACTAGTTGTCTTAGGTGTGGTTGTTTCCTTGAGTTGATTGACATCAAAGTCTTTAGGAAGCTTAGCACCTTTGTCAGCTAATAATAGAAGATACTTTTCCATATCTTGTTCTAGCTTCTTTTCCATAAATTTATGGAAATGAGGGTCTTGTTGAACTTTCTCGATTTCCTCTGCAGTTATTTCTTTCTCATGTGAGTTAGTGAGAGGATCAGTGTTGCTATATCATCCCCAAGGGTTTTCTTCAACCATGGCTGCTATTCTTTCATTTTCTTGTTGTTGTTGTCTTTGATATGTTGATCGTGTGAAAATAGGCATACAAACGTTAGAGTTTTACTCTATACTTTGATCTTTGATTGTTGATTGGATAAGTGTCGAGGTTTTTGATTTAAAATCTGATTTAGTCTTGTCTAGTTTCATGATGGAAGGATGATAAAAATCCTTGATAGGGAAATTTTGACAGAAAATCTCAGATTTGGTGATAATGACACTTTGCAAGATGTTTCAAGATCTAGGTGTAATGGTAAAGTTTTCCTTTTGTATGACTAAAGTGTTTTGGACTATGAAAAAAAAGTTCTGGATTGATGAAAACCTTGTTATCGATATGGGAAAACTGACAAAATGTCCTACCAACTCTCTATTTTTTTTTTTTTTTAAATTTTCTGGAGCACTAAAACAGAGACACTACGCGGTAAAACAGAGGAGTGATGCGCTGGAACAGAGACACAAAGCGCTAAAAAAGAGACCCTACGGGCTAGAACAGAGACCCAAAGCACTGGAACAGAGGCTTGAAGCGCTGGAACAGAGACCCAAAGTGCTAAAACAGAGACCTGATGTGCTGGAACAGAGACCCAAAGTGCTGGAACAGAGGCCTGACACGCTGGAACAGAGGCCTGACGCACTGGAACAGAGACCCAAAGCGCTGGAACAGAGATTTGAAGCACTAAAATAGAGACCCTAAGCACTGGAACAAAAACCCAAAGCACTAAAATAGAACCATGAGGTGCTAAGACAGAAACTATCTTATTCTATGAAACTCACTTGGTCTGGTATCGTATTGTATGACTGGTTGTGGGATGTATTTTGAACGAATTCTTTGACTATGATTGTGGTGTTGCCTAAGAGCTCTTCTTTGATAAAATGCTTGTGAATCTAAGGGAGCTATAGCATAGTCATCCGTATAACCTCTAGAGAAATCATGATACCTATGAATAAAAGTCCTATGTTGGAGTAGAACTTTCCTGCTTTGATATAGAAATCATTGCTTTCTCAGAAGTTGTTTGTATGCAAGTGTTTTCTTTGGTTTTCTGATTCGTTTGACAAGAGATTTCTTGACAAACTTGGTGGATACCCAATCTCGAATCATGAGAATTCCACAAGTGTTTTGATTTTGAAGATTTTTGTGATGATCTTATCTGAATTTAATGAGAGAAAACACAACAAGCAAGAATAGAATGGTTGACTTTAAAAATCCTAGAATCTAAATAGATAGTGTATGTTCTCAAGAATCAAGCATGATTCTTTTTGATTTTCACTGGTTTATAACAAATAAGACACTTCAGATAGACTCACTCCTAGAGACAAAAGGTCATCGTTATATACTCGAACGACCCACAGCTTGGAATTACGTCGACTCACATAGCCATGTCACCCCCTAGAGGGCGCCCATGTTTTTGTCTTTTCTAGGTGCGTACTCAGAGTGACGAAAGTGGATACCGGATCCCCTGAGCAAACAGTCCTTGGCAATTATATGGTCAATGCTTGAGTTTAGATTCTTCCCCGCCCTTGCACCGTCGAGTATTACAATGTTTAGAAACTGACAAGCGTGCTTCTATTTCTAGGTTCTTAGATAGGATTTCCATTCAGAGCGGAAAATGGATAAACTCCCTCGAGAGACCTCCCAATATTTAGAACAAAGATTTTGGGGATGGTTATCTTGCACACTTTCGTTGAAAGAGGGTTTCCCCAAATTCACATAAATTTTTAAGTGGGTTGGAATACCATGGCTTTTGGCTGTCCCCACTCAGGTCGTTCCCATAGGGTGAGTACTTTTTCCCACTATGGCAGGCCTATCTAAAGGTTTTAATGAAAGCTTGAAAAATGCGTAAAGTAAAAGTGAGTCTAGTATTTTGATGTACCCAGTTAAGGGGAGAGCATAAACCTATCACCCAATCACAGCAAAGAAGTTGTTCTTTTTAAAACCCAAAAGAGAAATGATCTAATCTATATGGAGATATTGCTCCATAATAGCATGATGTTCAATTTTAATCCCACAAGAAAATGTTAAGTTTCTATCCTAGGATTGATCAATTTTTATCCATTTCTATCCTAGGATTGATAAATTTTATCCATTCTTATCCTAGGATTGGTAAATTTTAATCAAAAGAATAGACAAAACAAGATCTGGCCACAGATGCGTCAGCTCCAGATAAAAAAAATGATTTTAAATACAATGGCGCGGCGTGCTAAAACAGTGACTCGGCTCGTTGTAAGATAAACCTGGTGCACTGAAACAGAGACGTGGCGCACTGTAACAGAAACCCGGTGCGCTGAAACAGTGATGTGGCATGCTATAACAGAAACCCAACGTGCTGAAACAGTGATGTGGCGCGCTAAAGCAAAGACGCGGCGCGCTGTAAAATGTCACGGTTCCGCAAAAACTATCACGCCGATTCTTGTAAGACACTTTTCACAAAATTTTATCAGAATATGGGGTTATGCCCCACGGTGGGCACCAATTTGTAAGCGGTAGAATGGGGAAAACAAGTTAAACATGCATCTATGCTTCTAAATAGGACATTGCATCTAAGATTTAAAGAATTTAAACTAATTTAAACTACAAATCTTCAGAAATCTATCCTATTGCTCTCTAACTCTAAAGATCTCTCTAATCTAATTAACTCTCAGATTTAGAAGCTAATTAAACTATTGAAATGACACTTAGAGAATGAGAATTAAGCTATTCTATTCTAATATGATTAACTATGCAACTAGAATGATTCTACAGCAAAACTTCTAAGAAGGAAACTACTGTAAACTGCCATAGTTGAGATGCTGGATAGATGTTTGATTGAATGCTGAATGCTGGAGATGCTGGATGAATGTTGGATGCTTTGGAAACCTGTAGAGTAAGATTGCATAAGTTGGGATCCATTTCCTGTAGCCAAAGAGCTGTATTTATAGCTTTCACGGCAACACATTTGCACAGGGATACAGGATAAGGGGCTGTGATTCAATCTGGAGAATTGAAGGGCATGGGATGAGAAGATGGAGCTGATCATGGAGGATGGTTTCTCCCCATGAAAACACCAGGCAAGATAAGAGGGAAGGTGGGTGGAAAATGGTTGAGAGAATTTCTTGTAGGTTTGTCCCGGAAGCTCTTCCTGTGAATGACAGTGCCATTAATTAAATTTTGAGAATTTAATTTTATTGGTGAGTGAATAGTGTAAATGATTTATACATAAATTTAAATAATTTTAATTTATTTAAATTTAGCAAAAAGAGGATTGAATAATTTAATAAATCAAACTATAGGGTTTGTTTATTAAATTAAAACAAAAGGAGAATGATAATTAAATAAAAGTTTTTAGAATATCTTTATTTAATTAAGAAGAAATGCGATGAGGTAATTAAATAACACAAATTATTTAAGTTGTGTATTTAATTTATGATAGAAGTATAAAAGAAGTATAATAATAATAATTAAATAAAACAAAGTTTTTAATTTTGTTTATTTAATTATGAGAGAAATAATATGATGATAATAATTAAATAAAACAAAGTTTTTAATTTTGTTTATTTAATTAGGAGAGAAATAGAAGAATTAATAATGAACTTAATATAAATAAATATTTCTATTTATTCACTAAGTAGATGAATTTAAGATAAATTAATCAAATAAGTCATATTTAATTAATTAGATTCTCCAAACCATTTTTAGGTGTCTACATTGTGAGTTAAACCTCACCGTGATTTTTCCCTCATTGGGTTTTCCACGTAAAAATATGGTGTTTATTTTGTTGATTTACTTTATGTTATTTGTGTTTCATGCTCTTAATTAATAACATAATAGTGTGGTTGTGGAATTGATAAGTGTTGAAGTTTTTAAGTTTGAATTTTGTGACAACTGATTCACCCCCCTCTCAGTTGTCCTGCTCTTATTTAACAATCATTCCCCAAATACACATAGAACTAGAAGAATGATAAAAGAAAGAAAAAAAAGAAAGAAAAAGAATATGTTTTGGGTCAACATAGAGGAGACATAGGATGTCTCAACACTTTCCATCATCCCAAAAAGGAAAACAAAAGTAAAAGGAAAAAAAAAGGTGAAAGATAAAGGAAAATATTTTGGGTCAACATGAGAGAGACATTTCAGTCTCAATGCCTTACATCATCCCCAAAAGGAAAACACAAGTGGAAGTGAAAAAGAAAATAAAAAGAAATTTTGGGTCAACATGGAAGAGACATAGGGCGTCTCAACTCTTTGTGTCATCCCCAAAAGGAAAACACAAGTGAAAGAGAAAAAGAATAGAAAAAGAAATGTATGACATAGAGAAAAATGGAGATACAAATAGATGAATGAAAGAAAAAGAGAGAGAGAACATCAAATGAAACATCATGAGGGATCACATTACGCACATGCAATCGCACCAAAAAGAAAAGAAAAAAATGTAAAAGGCTAGTAAGGTGAATGCAAGTCAACCATCTAACAAGTCATCGACCTCCCAATCATGTGCAAAAGGTGGACAATTGGATAGAGGGACAAGAGAAAGGGCCGAACTAGGTGAAGTGTTAGGATCATCACTCTGTATAGGAGATATCTTGATTAAGCTCATAGACGAGGAAAACAATGTGTTTAATTCATTATGTATTTCTTTGTTGATCTTTGTTGTTTCCTCATCATCATCCAGGTTAATCATAATAAGATGATGAATGATTATATTTGAAGGAGAGTGTACCTCTTGCTGTGATAGTTGGATTGGATTACTTTGTGGTGGGTTAGGATGCATTTCTTCTAGCAAGTGAGGATTATGATTTTCTTTTTTTCTTCTTCATGTAACTGATGAGCAAGGAGATGAAGTCAAAGCTAAGGCCTATGCTCCCTATCACCTTAGTTTCTTTTCATTCTATTTTGAAGTTGTGTGGGTGTAAAATTGGGTTGATCCACCATAGGCTCCTTTTTTTCCTAAGGGGAGGAATAGAAGGAGCCATAGAAGGTGGGTCAATCACTTTCTCCTTTTCTTAATAAATTTTTTTTATGTGAGGGGTATGATGAGGTTGGTTTCATTCTCTCTTGGGAGTCTGGACGATGAAGGTAAAATGTTTAGGGTTGGTTGATCTTGATTTGCAGGGTCAGGTTTAGGTTGAAGCATTGCCTCATCTATGATGGGAGTGTCAAAAGTGGATGGGGAAATGTTGTGAAGAGACAATTTCACTATTCGTTTGGCTTTGAATTTTTGATAGGAAATGAAAAATAATTCTTTGCGAGGTGTGATAGGTTCCATAGGCTCAGGTCAAAATGCTTCTACAGAGAAGTTTCCTTTAGAAGAAAAATTGTGAAAGACACTATGGTGAACAATGAATATGTCATTGTTAAGCAAAAACTTTAAACATTTGTGTATGACTAAAGGGAAATATTTCATTGAGTGAAGCCATGGATGGCCTAGCCACAAATGAAACTGATCTTGTTAGAAACCAAGATCAGACATGCAAACCAAAAAATCATTCCACATAAGAGAAAAACAAAAAAAGCAAAGCTATTGCAAAAATATGTGCAAATATTATTATTCAGGAAATCATAATTGCATAAGATGAGTTGCTTTATAAAAGAAAAGTATGCATAACCATAATGTTATCTTGAGCAACAAGATAGCTCAACAAGAACAAGATAAGGATGAGAATAATTAACTTAGGAATTAAAATATTACCTAAGTAAAGTTATGCAAGTGCAATTAAATAATTAATTACACTAACACCCCCCATAAGTGCAACTTAGGGAGACTAAAAAAGAATGCACCTAAAAACTAAGATGAATGCAAGAAAGCATGAATGGGTCTTGACAAAAAGGCTTCATCAGGTACCCATGTACAAATGCAATTTTTCGGTAGAGAAGGAAAACCCAGTGGGACGAAACCCCCCTATAATGAGATGACTGTTGCAAAGAAGCATTGGAAGAACACTGTGGAGTAATACTAGAACCACAATCTAGAAAGAAAGGAAATATCCTTCTGTCTACAAGAAACCAAAGCGGAATCATAATAATGCAACAATAGACCCGATGCCACAAAACACTGGAAAACTCACAAACTGGAAAAACCCTAGAATCTATGAAGCAACAGTAGATGAAATGATGACAAAATCTAGAAATCGTGTATCTCAATTTCGATGCCAAACTAAGACTAAAACACTTCCATGGGAACAAGTACCATAAAGACTCTAGAACATTAACTATAAAAAAATGGCCCTCAAACTAAGATGGATCTGAACCAATGTGGATCAATAATCATAAACTCCCAATATGAAGTGTGAACTGCTGTGAATCTGATATGTGTCAAGCTAGAGCAAGATGTGGCCAAAAGAAACTAAGAAACCAGATATAACCCATGTGAGTTTCCATCAAAACAAGATGAAGATCAAAGTGCATGCACACTCTAATCAAATTATTATGCAAGAAACCCCACAGATGGAACTTTATCTTAGTTCATTTATTAAAATAACCCAATGATTGTAAAAGGAGAGAATGTTGAATATGCATAAACCAAAAAATAAAATGATGTACAAAAATGAAATACAAATATTCAAGTTTCACCCTTCCAACTGCCAAAACATCCAAGTAATCTCCAAAACACCCATCGGGACAAATCTAGAATAACAATCAACCTGGGATAGATAAAACAAATTTCATGGATGGAAATGTAGAGCTCCTCAATACCTTTCCAATGCCGCAAAGATGGTGAAAATGTGAGATCGTGGAAAAATTTTATGAGCTCAGAAGCCATAAATGAACATCAAAATTAAAACAGAAATAAATCAATCTAAACAAAAAAATAATGAAAAATAAACTACTCCATAGGATAGTGCTCGGACCCAACTTTCTAACAGTATCTCGTTTGTGAAAAAATGATATCGTATGCAAAAGTTATGCTTGTTTTAGTGAAAACTGCTCCAAGAAGGCCAATGTGGCCTATAGGGTCCCCAAGGGGCTAAAAAATAAATTCAGCCCTTGGTCCTATGCGTGACCAAGGGCTGGTGGGTTGGGGCTTTGGTGGAGCCCTTGGTTCTCCATATGACCTTGGGCTGGTGTTGTGGGCAGTCGGGGGTTGGGCACATAGCACCTGGTCCCCCATAGGACCGTGCCTAGTGGCAAAGATCCTACGGGGGCTGGGCGAAGGGACCCTAGTCCTCCATGTGACCGAGGTGGAGCTCCAGAGAGGCTCGGCGGGGGCTGCACAGTAGATGATGACATTTGAGTGGAGAGAGTTGGTGACGGTGGTGGACTGGCGACCACCTAGTGGCCATCGGGTGGCAGACCGCTTTACAACTGGAGGCACATGCACAAAAGCTGAAAAAGTACATTTTTAATTTTTTTTTTTCAATTTTTGTGCCTCGAGGAGCATGCTAGGGAGACCATACGGCCTCCCTGGAAATTTTGTTTTTCCTTTTGGATCAGCTACTCAGAAATCGACCAAACGACAGGCATTCTTAGGTTTTTTTGGCCACTGCGAACGCGATGGTGACCTATATTTGTTCCCATAATGCTCCAAAAATTTGGCTACCTCCAAAGCTTGCAAAAAATATCCCAGCTTGAAACCCTCATGGATCTGGAAAACGATGGCCAAAATCTTCAAAATAAAATCCAATCTTGACTTTTTCCAGCACTCTGAATCCAATGGTGAAGCCCAATTTGATCCAAAACATTGCATAGATGAACTCAAGGAATGATACCCTTGAGGAATCCCGAACAAACTCTGCAATGATTTTCTCAAAAAATATAAGAAAGGGCTGCAAATCAAGGCTCTGATACCATGTTAGAAAACCAAGATCAGACATGCAAACCAAAAACCTTCCACAGAAGAGAAAATTAGAAAAAGCAATAGCTTTGCATAAAGATGTGCAAATAATATTATTCAGGAATTCATAATTACATGAGATGATTTGCTTTATAAAAACAAAGTATGCATAACCCTAATCTTATCTTGAGCAACAAGATAGCTCAACAAGATAAGGATGAGAATAATTAACATAGGAATTAAATATTACCTAAGTAAAGTTATGCAAGTGCAATTAAATAATTAATTACACTAACATATCCGACTGCGGGATGATGGAGAATGTAACATCCAATGTTTTAGGCCCTATCTGTAATGGAAGGATGCTCGATCCTATCGTAGGGAAAGCAAAAACATTGTGTGTTTTGATCCATGCTCTTGGTTTTTCATAATCATCTTGATAAAGATCACGTAATACCAAAAATTCCTTAGTGATCACATTCTCTCCAAAGGTAGGATTTATGAGTATCCCATTAGTGGGCTTATCATAAATATGGTCGGCTGTGTAAAGAGGACTATCAGGAAGATTCAAAAGGATGTCCTTAGAAGAGAAATTAATATCGAGATTTTTCTTAGGTTGGCCCTTACGATGGATAATGTCTATTGCACCTACCATTTCATTCATAGGATTAATAGTAGTGGTATGTGGAATAGGATTAGGATGTTCAATAGTTGTATGAACATTCATCACATCATTGTTTTGAGTTTCACTAGCTTTGACAAAGGACACATTATGTTTGGGTATTTGATTCATAAAAAAATGAAAATTTTGATTTGGTGGGGCAACAAACACATTTCCTTTAACCATTAACATTTGAAATAGATAGATGGAAAAAATCAATGAGGTCTTGCATTAGGTGTTTAATATGCTTACATTGTTCTATGTCATGTCCATTTTATCTATAATAATGGCAATAAGTGTTAGGTTGAAAGGTTGGAGGCAAAGGCTTAGTAGGATCCAGTGGTTTAATAGTAGGTAAAGTAATCATCTGTTGCTACAATAGTTGGGACATTGTGTTATGAAGAGTGTCTAGTAAAGGAGTAAACTGTATTTTTGGATCTCCATAACTATAGGGTATCGTGGCTTTAACAACTGTGACTTGGTTGTTGACAGGTTGAGTTGGTTGTTGAGGAGGGGGGTTAAATTGTAAGAATCCTTTGTTTGGTTTTTGAAATGGTTGTAAATGGCTTGGGTTGACATGTTCATATTTCTCAGGTTAGCTAGTAGTGGAATTGGAATCATGGCTACTAACCGAATGGTGATAGTCACAAAGGGCTACACATAGATGCATGAAAGAGGGAGATTTCATCATGGTCAATTTATCTTGGATTTGACTTTGTAAATTTTCAATGAACATCTTTTGGAGATGTGGATCAGGAACCTTGACATCAATTTGGGCATACAATGACTGATAGCGTGAGATGAAATCAGTTACTTTTTCATCCACATTTTGTTTTCATCTGATTAGATCAACCAATGTCTTTTTGGGAGTCATTTGCACTTGAAAATGATTTATAAATGCATCAACTAGTTCATTGAATGAACGAATTGAATTGTTTGATAAGGATGAAAACCACTCCAAGGAAATGTACTTTAAGGTCCTAGGAAATAGTTTTGTTAACAATTTATCATCAAGGACAAAATCACTACGTAAGGCGGTATAGGCATTAACATGATTAGTAGGATCACCTTTCCCTCCATACTTCTAAAATATAGGTATCTCAATTCCTTGTGGCATCAATGTTCTTAATATGTCCAAAGATAATGGGTTGCTATGAACATAATAGGTGGGTGGGGCATTTTTACTTTGGCTTATGGTGAATTTTTTTGTTGCATAGAGGAAACAATGTGGAAGAGTTGTGTGATGAGAGCATGAGGATAGGTGGTAGGAGGTGGAAGAGAGAATGATGATGGAGTGTATGTAGTAGTAGGACAAGTGAATGGAACACTGATAGGTGGGTAGATGGTGGAGGATAAAACATTCGATGCCACAAAGGAACTAGGAGTGCTAGTAGGAATACTGAAGGAAGGTATCACATTGCTAACCTATTGCATTGTGGTTGTGACTTGAGGGGTAGTATAAGTAGATATGGATGCTACAGTTGAAGGGGGAGGAATGTGAAGTCCTCTATGGCTAGCCACATTGTTTGCAGTTTGAGATATATTAGAGGTGGAAAGAGTATGTTTGCAGTATATCTCAACAATTTGTTTCATAACATTTAGGCCTTCATCACTTTCAATCAGGCAATGGATGTTTTCTATAGCAGGAATCGCAGTGGTTGAAATGTTTTTAGGATACAAGTTATGTTGAAGATGTGTTAAGTCCTAATGAATGTTAGTGACTTTTTCTTGCGAAATGTGGTTGTTTTGTATGTCAACTTGCATGTTATTGGAAGGAAAAGCATTGCTAAAGGTAGGGTCCATGCCTAATGCACTATTATCAATACCAGGAGTAGTAGCTCGGGACAACCCAAGGTCCACAACAAGTGTGTTATTGTGGGATGCCATGAGTTGTGAACTTCTCACTAAAGTATTATCAATAGGGCACAAAACACTCATACAAAGGCTACTAAAGGTGGGGTGGATGAAAATGAAATGCAAACTAGGAGCAATAAAATGCTAATAAAAAAAATTCTAGAAACTGTAACAAAGATGCAATAATAGAAAAAAGAAATGCAGAAAATGTGTTGAAAGTGACATAAATTGCAGTGCAAAATGTGCAACTGGACTAATTTTCCCAAGATGGCGAATGAGTCCAGGGATGAATTTTTTCTAGAAAATTTAAGATGATTTGATGTTTTTCAGATTTTATAATGCAAAAATATGATGCAAATACAAAAGTTTAGCCTTTTTAAATGATTGGAAATGCAAAAGTGAAAGCTATATTATCTTTTCACTAATGCAATTTTGAAAACCCTAGGATGCAAAACAATGCAAAACCTAATGTAATGTTGATGCAAGCTAACCATAAGATGTAAATTCACTTGAAATTAGAAGTGAAAATTTTCTAAATTCGGGTTCACCAAAATGTGAATTTTTTTTGGCTTCCAAGAGTCTTTCTGGCACTTCTAGGGTTTTTCACCTAAAACAAGAAAGATGGGCCAAATTGTAATGTACACATTCAAGATTAATGCAATAATGGATAGAATATGACTAGATGATATGATATAAATGTAGAAGATGAATAAAATCTATTGATTATTAATGCAAAACTAAGAAATATGAAGTATTTGAAAACACAGTGTAGTATGCAAACATGAACTAAAAAACATGAACAAACAAAGAAATTTTATAATGAAACTGAAGGAGGTGCACCTAGAGGTTGGAAGCTGATGTTGAGAGGTTCTAGAATGTTGTAGAGATCAGTGTTAGAGCCCATTGGAACTCATTCACAATAGATGGCAAATTAATCCTATTTCTGGTGAAAACTGTCAGAATAGGTTTTAGAATGCTGGGAACATAAAACCTCATAAAACACTTTTTCCAACCTAGTAGTGGGACTCATTTGCCACAAATGGTGAATTATTCCACTTGTAGATTTATGAAAAGTAAAGGGTCAACTCTATGGGTTTTGTTCTGCATTTTTTTCTACCTAATAACTTGTTGGATCCGAATCTAGAAAATCTAACGAGAAAGTGTTCTCCAAGCTTCAAATAAGGTTATGTTGACTTTGAAGGATTGTTGACCACTTTTTGACACTAAAATCTTTGAAAAATCTACATACAAGACCTGCAAACACATGCAAAGAGGGGAAAAAGGGTTGAGGGTTAGAGAATAGGGGTTTGCCTTGGTCAAACCCAGTTTGGTAATCAAACCTTTGATAATAAAATGAAATAAAGAGAGAATTATGAACAAATAACATACAATTTCATAAACTCACCAAACCCTTGATGTTGAAGCCTAAAGATATGCTGCTCCAAGATGCTTGAATGTTTGATTGAATGCTAGAATGCTTAAATTCTATGGTGAATGAATACTTGAATGAATGGATGAATGGGGAGATTGTAAAATGAATAGAAAATAATGTACCTATACAAAATTATGCCCTAATTTCTCAAAAATACAACATCACAGGCCGACCTTAGGTCTTTAGGAATAAAAAACCACCAATAATTTGAATTTATTTTGATTTTTGTATCAAGAGGGACTCATTCGCCCCTACTGGTGAATTGGTCCCACTCAAGGCACGTGAATGGGTGTTGGGAATTAAGTTGTCTTAAATGATATTTGTTGGGTTTATATTAAAAAATACACTTAATTAAGGCATGTAAGTGCAGAAATGGGTCAAATAAAGCATAAGAAATGTGTGTTTGTTGATGACAAGCCTAGAAAAGTGTGAAAGTTTGTTACAAGACCTTACAACACTTTTAAATAAGACTTGGTAAGAGATAAAAGGAGGGTATGTAAGTGAATTACAATAATAAGAGTCTAGAAAAGTGTGAAAATGTGCTACAACATTTCACAACACCTTTACAAGACATGATAAGTGTTGTGCATTTTTTCGCACACACGCCCCGCTAAAAGCAGGAACCCTTTTTCGCATTGGTTTTGGTGTTTTGGCCCTTTCTTTTGAGGTGTTGTCTTACTTAGGCACAGGCTTAAATGTATATTTCAATTGCTTAAGTGTTTCCCTAGGTTATTCATTGAAAATGCTAAGTTTTGGATGAATTTCAAGCTTTTTCCCTGATTTAGGATTTTCCGCCCTTGTCAGATTTTCCTAGATCTTTGCGAATTTCCACGTGGTCCAGATTTTCTGAGGTTCCTTCTCTAGCTATCTTATTGACTGCATTAATGGCTCTGTGCATGTTTTGAGAAGTGTATTTAACTTGATTTTGAGGTCCTTTATGCCATCTTGCTCCTTATTTGCCCTCATTGTGCTCAGAAGTGATTTCAAGCGAGTATTTGGTTAGGATTTTGGGGCGTTCGTGGTTGAATTGATTCCTTTGGTGGCTATTTCTTGTGTGTTCTCACCTATGTTCTTTGTGGGTGCCGCTGGGTTTTGTGTTTGCTACTTCCAAAGTCAATTTTTGCTTCATAATGGTATGTGTCTGATTGCTCTACTTTGAATTAAATTATGAATGGCACGTTGGTATTGTGAGGGCTTGTAGGATTGGAATTTCTATGTATTTATCTATTTCGTACTAGGGTTGTTCAGTGTTGCATCCTCTTTCGTATCCCAGGCGAGTTTTGAGTTCATGTGTCCATCTACATTTTAATGAATCTTGCTTGGGAGTATCTAGTAAACCCTAGTGATGACTCAATGATGGAAATAGTTAAATTCTGAACTTGCCTATGTGCTAATGATGTGAATAGGGTTTGAAAGCTAGGCTAGGGCCATGACTGGTTATTTCAGCTTATAGAAAGGGTCAGAAACACAAGGAAAATCCATGAAAGGCCCATCCCTAACTTGCCCTAGGTTAAACTTTTCGAAGTCCATCGATGGTTTAGTCTTTGGATGAATCATGTCTTAGCATTGCAGTCCGAGATAATCCATCCCTTTCAAATTCTATTCACTGTGACCTTTCATCATCACTGAGATATCATATCGACCACCTTAAGGTTTGCCAAAGTGGCCTCCTAGGTTCATGTCTTGTCACTGTGATAGTATTGTCCCTCACACCAATAAAATATCCTTTGCTTTCGGCAGGACAGGCCTTGGTCGCCAAGAGCTCATAGCGGGATCTAATAGCTCTACTGATTTTTGTTTTCTTTGTCGGGACCTCCCCCTTTCAGTGAGTACTTTTTCCAAATGTATCCTATTCTTTCTGAGTGCTCTTCAAAGTTGTCGAGACATCAATCCTTTGGTGAGACTTTATAGCAAGATTCCAACTCTTGTCGATACCTTCACATGATTTGCTGTGACTACTAGCATTCACCAAGATGTTGTAGTGAAGCCTTCTTTTCTTAGCAAGCCTGAGTCTTTTCGCTGAGACCTCTGGCCAAATTCAAACCAAGCCCTATTCGACATAACATCGCAACTTCGCTAGGACTTCATATCGATAAACTCTTGTCTAGCCGAAGTGATTGTTTAAACCCACCAGTCGGTGAGACATGAGACATTTGCCAAGACCTTACCCCGACTGCCCTTTGATCATATCAATGTTGTTTGCTATGTTTCTATTTGCCTGGATGTTACACGAAGACCACCATGTCTTGGTGAGACCTTTTCTGATAGTCTCTTTCGACATAACTTTGTGGCTTCGCTAGGACTTCTCTACAAGATCCTAACTCTTGCCGAAACTTTTGTTTTGTGAATCTCCATTAGTCCAGAATTGTGACTTAACCACGGATGTCCGTCAGGTCTGGATTTCTCTAAAATTTTCTATCTCCCAGATTTCTCGAGATCCTTTTTGACCCGTTCACAAAAATCCATCCCTCAAGGATTTTCCTAAAATTTGATGAAATATAAAGGAACATGAAATACTTGGATTCGTTTATAATTTATGATGCATTTGATGATTATTTCATGTCATATTTGGATCTATCATGTGATTTATTGATGAAAAATGACCGAGTTTAATGGTTAAGTAGGTGTTTCTTGGTTACTCCTTTGGAATCCGAGCAGACTGGAATTTCCTAAAATTCCTCTCTGGCTCAGATTCTGCAGATGGTCTCGAAAACCAAAATTTGTGTGATCATTTTATATGAATTTTAACAACACCTTGACCATATGAGATGCATTCTAATGGTGTTTAGATGGATTAACCTTGCTTTCCTATGATTTTTATGGTGTTTTCATGTTGAATACAGGCTGAATCAAGCAAGGTGGCAGCTGGTTCCTCGTTGTCTGATGCAGAGAGGATTAAGCTGGACATAAAGAGTAAGGTCCCTAAGAGTAAGATCACTTTTGTCTGGTCAGAAGTCATTGATACAAATGTTGGCCTTTGGGACTATGAGGAATTTAAAGCAAGGATGGCCAATGAGGATCTTCCTTTGGTGACTAGGAGAATGAAAGAGTCAGGTTTCGCCCATGTGGCTGGTTTCCCTTTAATAATGCAATGCTATGATCTGGTCCTTGATTGTGCCAGGCACTATGATAAGGGCACACAGAGGATAATTGGTCCTCAAGGGAGAGTTATTGCAAATCTCAACCCCGTCTCCATTTCCTAGACATTTAATATGCCGAATGATCTCATGTGTTGGGATTCACCATTCAAGCAGCTCAGGAGTTCTACAACGAATAGACTATGAAGTCACAACAACTTATAAACTCCTAGCTAGAGAAACCCAAGTCACACTATTCCAAGTTGCCCAAATAGCTGTTCAGAGCAAAATTCAAGAAGGAATACTATGATGCCATCACCTTTCTTAGAAGGGTGGTTGGATTGAGGAGTGCTGGAACATTTGAGAATTGGATGTGCCATGCAATTGTAAGGATGGAATGTGAGAAAATTGACTACCATTGGGCAGGGGTCATTAGCCAAGTAATTCACAAGCAATTGTCCAATGTTTTGTAGACAAAATCCTTCATAATGACTTCCTATTTGGTCTATGCACTTGCTAGGTTTCACCCCTACAAAGGATTGGATACAAGGGGCACCTTTGGGTAGGATATTATTTATGAAGTTTTCCCTCAGTTGCTTTGGGGAGGTTCAAATTATAGGAGAGAAAATGATGCATTCACCATGCATATCACCAGAATTCTTCAAGAAGCGAAGCATCTCAGAATTTTAGATCAATCCAAGGAGCTCATCAAGAAATATGGAGCTTGGTTTATTCAATTTCCAACTTTCTCCTACATTCGGATTGATGGCTACTAGAAAGCCCCATACAAACTTCCAAGGTATCCCACTAACCACATTATATTGTTGGAAGTCACTAGACAGATTTGTGATTTTGATGCCATTGTCAAGGACAAACACAAGACTGGATTCGGTGGAGACTTCCCACTAAGGATTGGCACAGGAGAGGTATGTCCTTCCATTGGTTCTGCCCAAGCTTCAAAGGAAGAATTGAGTGCTCTTGGCTTGTTTTTCTACCCCAAGAGATCTAGATTTGACATTACAAGAGAAGCTAAAAAGAAGGACAATAGATAATATAGCCATAAGGTAAATTTGGAGGAGTACTGGGCCAACTACAGTGATGAATTCAAGGTCAGAAAGAAGAAATTCTCTCAGATTCTAGTTGAGTCAGTTCGATTATATAATGATATAATGTAAGAGCAGTTCCTAACCAATTGCAAGATGATGGGAACTTGATCCAAGATCATTCCTATGAGGCCATTAAAGACAAATCGATCAGTGATGTAGATTGGTTGGAAGAGGAGCAAACAGAGTTAAAAAAATTGATGGATCCAGTTCTCAAATTTACCAAGATGTGGCTCAAACACACTTTGTGGGAATTGGAGAATAAAGGTGTACAATGCATGTACAACTTGATGGGAGATTTGGATCCCCATTCCACCTCTGAAGAATCTACCAAATAAGATACTAGGGGCAAGGGTAAGTTGGACTTTCCTCTCAAAGTCAAGAATAAAGGTGTACAAGAAATAGAGGTCCAAGAGACAGAAAAAAAGAGAAAGCCAAAGGCCAAGAAGAGGACAAAGAGTAAGAGGTTTGAAAAGAGTATTGATGCTAGTAATCCTATGCCCAAAATAAGGAGCATTATAAAATTGTTAGAAAAGGCTAGCTCTAAGATTGGGGAGGAAGAAGTTATCCCACCAGTAATAAATGTTGAAAGCTTAGAGGAGAAGGCCAAAGTGTATGCGAGGAAGTCTAGGACTCCTTCTCCCAGGGACAGTGTGCCTAAGGCTGACCTACCTTTGGTGGTTTCTCATGAGGAGCAACTTGATGATGTGCTTCCCACTCACGAGGCTCAGGGTGAACTAGGTGAGGAGGAGAATGTTGAAGATCATCCAGATACTGAAGGTGAGGAATTCCATGCAGGTGATCTCCATAGTGCAGAGGCAGAAATTGAAAAGATAATGCAGTCCCCTATGATTTCCCATGCGGACTCTCCTGTTAGAACTAAAGTAGTTGAGTCTCCTCCAAGGGAGGTAGAGGCAATGAAGGATCCATCACTTGAACATGAGGAGGAACTTGTTGAAGAAGAGGAAAGTAGAGTCAATGAAACTCCTGATAAACAAAATTTGAATGAGGACATAGCAGGAGATCAGCAAGAGGAAGTGGGGTAGAGCAAGGTGCAATTGGAGTCCACTATCCCTAGTTGGCTGGAGAAAGAAATAAGGAGAAAATAGGTGCTAGTGGAAGATAGTCCACCAAATTGGGATGCATTGCTAGCCAAAATTGGAAAAGATAAAGGTAAGAAGAGGGCTAGGGTAATCTCAAAGGTTGAAAGGGATGAGGCTCATAATAAGGTTATTCACATTGCCACCCCTACTCCAGACAAGGACATAAATGATGAGGTAAAAAAAGATTATAGTGTTCAGACTTTCAATCTAGGACCTACATCAGTGGAGCAGGATATTGAGGACAATGAGGTCTCCAGTACAATTATTGTGGATTGATTAAGGAAAGAAGTGAAGACCAAGCAATAGTTGAAGAGAGAAAATGAGAATCTCAAGAAGTGCTTGGAGGAATTAATGAGGACCCTGCAATCCATTAATCCTTCTTCCTCTCCTACCAATCCTCTACCTCAGGAAACCATAACCGAGCTAGAAAAGATGAAAGCTTCCACCCTTTCCACTACAAATTGGTTGAACAGAGTGCAAGAAAAGGGTGATGAAGCCATTACGGAGATTTTATCAACTGGGAAGGATGCTATCATGGTGACTAAATGGTTGAAACAGGTGTTAGTACAAGATAAGGAAGATATAGACCTCCTTCTGTAGAAAACCAAAACTCTAATGGAGTATACCTAAGACAGGTTGGTAAATGATGGGATTCTTCCTTCCTCTAGGGCTTCCGAACCATGGGAGTGGTTTGAGGCACTGCAAATTAGGCAAAAGGTGTTGAAAAAGATTCACAAACAGAGGAGGCAGATCGACGACACCCTAACTGGGGTTTACAATGGTTCCATTTCCTTCTTCGAAATCATGACGGAAAGAAGGAAGATCACGTCCAAGTACTTGAACCTGGAGCAGTTGAGAGAATGGTGGCATGATGTGTATGCACCACTTGATGATGGTTCTGTTTCCGAGCACCAACTGGATGATGCGGCCACCTACCTTGCAGTTATTGATAAGCATGTGACATACAAGGTAGACTGGGATAGATTGGTCAAACACTCAAGAGAGGAGATTACATCCATTGAGAGATGACTTAGGG
>VDFB02000003.1:294863855-294916641 GCA_007258455.2 Sequoia sempervirens | reverse complement strand
TTGCTATCATTTCAAAATTCAACATTTGGGGCAAATTAGGGGCATATTTTAAACTTTTTGTCAATACTGGCAGCTGAGGCAAAATCATTCTTTGAAGCAATGCGTAAACACATCACTTCAAAGAGGGGCAAAATGTAGACACCTAAAAATGGTCTCGAGAATCTAATTAATTAAATACGACTTATTTGATTAATTAATCTTAAATTCATCTACTTAGTAAATAAATAGAAATATTTATTTATATTAAGTTCATTATTAATTCTTCTACTTTCTCTCCAATTAAATAAACAAAATTAAAACTTGTTTTATTTAATTATTATCATCATATTATTTCTTTCCCATAATTAAATAAACAAAATTAAAACTTTGTTTTATTTAATTATTATCATTATTACTTCTTTATACTTCTCTATCATAAATTAAATACACAACTAAATAATTTGTGTTATTTAATGAATTACTCTAAGATTTCTTCTTAATTAAATAAAGATATTCTAAAACTTTATTTAATTATCATTCTCCTTTTGTTTTAATTTAATAAACAAACCCTATAGTTTGATTTATTAAATTATTCAATCCTTTTTGCTAAATTTAAACAAATAAATACTAAATTTATGCATAAATCATTTACACTATTCACTCACCAATAAAATTAAATTCTCAAAATTTAATTAATGGCACTGTCATTCACAGGAAGAGCTTCTGGGACAAACCTGCAAGAAATTCTCTCAACCACCTTCCACCCACTTTCCCTCTTATCTTGCCTAGTGTTTTCATGGGGAGAAACCATCCTCCATGATCAGCTCCATCTTCTCATCCCATGCCCTTCAATTCTCCAAATTGAATCATAGCCCCTTATCCCGTATCCCTGTGCAAATGTGCTGTCGTGAAAGCTATAAATACAGCTCTTTGGCTACAAGAAATGGATCCCAACTTATGCAATCTTACTCTGTAGGTTTCCAAAGCATCCAGCATTCATCCAACATCTCCAGCATTCAGCATTCAATCAAATATCCATCCAGCATCTCAACTATGGCAGTTTACAGTAGTTTCCTTCTTAGAAGCTTTGTTGTAGAATCATTCTAGTTGCATAGTTAATCATATTAGAATAGAATAGCTTAATTCTCATTCTCTAAGTGTCATTTCAATAGTTTAATTAGTTTCTAAATCTGAGAGTTAATTAGATTAGAGAGATCTTTAGAGTTAGAGAGCAATAGGATAGATTTCTAAAGATTTGTAGTTTAAATTAGTTTAAATTCTTTAAATCTTAGATGCAATGTCCTATTTAGAAGCGTAGATGCATGTTTAACTTATTTTCCCCATTCTACTGCTTACACACAATATAAAGAAATTATAAAACTAAATACAGAGGCTCATTGCCAAGGGCTCACTGCCCAAAAGAGGACTCACTATCCAAGTACAAAGGCTCACTTCCTACAAAAAGGACTCACTATCCAACAGGAAGGCTCACTGCCTATAGATACAAAAGAGAACAAAAGATCCACCACAATAATTAACACACATTCATAGACTTGATTAGAAGATTGCAGAAAACATTAGCTCATTGCCTTCAAGAATCCAACACAATAAAGAATTATTGCCTCAACACACTTTCACACACTTCTTCTCTTATGATTTGTGGCTTACTTCGTCACTTTGCATCACACTGTCATACAACTCTTCACAATTTGACTTGTATTTATACCATCTTCAACTTTAAAACCTTTCTCCAAGGTCGGCCACATAAAATTTATTTCATAAATTCAAATTTGGTCGGAAACTCAACAATCCCACAGTGGAAAGGAATGAGAGTGGACCAAAAAATACTTAACCAAGACCAAAAAGAAAATGTCTTGGATCAACCACATGCTTCCTTAATTAAATTTTATTCTTCGAATGAAGTGTAAACACTAGGTCGTCCAAACCTAATGAAAACACAAATGAACATTGATGTAAACGCTTCCCAACAAGAAGATGGCATGCAAACACCACAACACACTTCATTACGCATGAGAACACATCTCAAATTACTTTAGATACATTTGCAGCAAGTGAAATAATCTTCAAACACTTAATACCTTCCACCAATCGATCCGGACTGTGCAAACACACACAACAATACTAAAACATGACTTCCAGACCACCAAACCTCAAAATTATTTTCCAAAACCCAGAGAACACCTTCACAAGACATATCCCAGATCTGCAAGATTTGAAACAAAGCAATGAAGGATTACAGAGTAGAAACATTTCTCCTAGTCAATAGAAGACCAACTCTGCCAAAATAGTTCACATACCGGTGAACGTAACTTTCACATACCATCACACCAGAAGCTAGAAATCAAGATATATCACCATAATATCACCATTAGAAAACCTTCATATCAGCACAAGAATAGGATCAACACAAGAGAAACACAAAGCACATTTTGAACACATTCATCACTCTAACTTCTCTTCTTTATTAATTTTTTCAAAAGAACTTGGAAACTCATCAAACCATCAAATCTGTAACACCATAAAGATAGCTCCATGTACTCACATCTCAAAAGAATCTCAACTATACATGTAAAATCTGCAACATATTGAACTGTGTTGACATCAATGACAACACCACCAAACTTGCTCATACTTGCAACAATCTCCCCCTTTTTCATTGATGGAAACACATGATATGAAAAACCATCAAAGACAACATCCTTCACAATATCCTTGGAGAAAACCTCTTCCTCTACAACTCTTTTTAACATGACTTTCTCTCCCCCTTTGACATCAATGGAAAAGATCAAAAACTTTGATCACTCCCCCTCAGGAGTGCACTCATACTACAACGACAAAAATCTTATCTACTCCCCCTACGGAGTAAACCCATTTATCAGTCTAGATAAATGAAGAATCTATGAATTCACTGGACTGATGCACCTTGATGTGCACCTATTTCAAAGGGCCAATGACCCCCAACATCTCCCTAAGATTCTCAAAAGTATCCTTCAGAAGAGCCTTAATAAATATATCTGCAATTTGTTCCTTTGTTGTCACATACTCCAGTTTGACTTCATTCTCCACCACCTTTTCTCTCAAGAAATGATATTTGATAGATATGTGTTTTGTTCTTGAATGCATAACTAGATTCTTTGAAATGTTTATAGCACTCGTGTTGTCACAAAAAATAGAAATAGGCTCATCACATATTACTCCAATGTCTTTCAAAGTTTGCTTCATCCACAAAACCTATGTGTAGCAGGATGCTGCAATAATATATTATGCCTCTGCAGTGGATAAATAAATTGAGTCTTGTTTCTTACTCAACCAAGAAACCAATCTTCCGCCAAGAAAGAAATCACCTCCACTAGTACTCTTCCGGTCATCCACACAACCAACCCAATTTGTGTCGGTATAAGCATTCAAGGTGAAATCAGAACCCTTAGGATACCATAATCCATAATCCGATGTAACTTTAAGATATCTAAATATCATCTTTACATATGTAACATGTGCTTCTTTAGGATCTACTTGAAATATGGAAAATAGACATACTACATGCATAATATCTAGTCTAGTAGTAGTAACATACGAGAATCCACTAATCATAGATCTGTATTTGCTCTGATCAATTTTAGCAGATTCATCATCTTTGCTCAATTTACATCTGATTACCATAGGAGTACTAACTAGTTTGGAATCATCCATCCCAAACTTCTTCAATAGCTCTTATACATACTTAGAATGTTAAATGAATATCCATTTATCAGTTTGATTCACTTGAAGACCAAGCAATAAATTCAATTCACCAATCATAGACATCTCAAATTATTTTTGCATCTCATCAACAAACTTTTTACACATGCCCTCATTTCCACCAAAAATGATATCATCAACATATACAACGTACTATGAACATTTTTTTACCTTGCACTTTAAAGTAAATATTGTTGTTAGCAGAGCCTTTGTTGAATCCTTTCTTTGTCAAGTATCTACCTAATCTTGCATACCAAGCTCTAGGAGCTTGCTTCAGTCCATACAATGCCTTCTTCAACTTACAAACCATGTTTGGTTTGTCAAATAATTGAAACCCTTCAGGTTGTTCCATGTACACTTCTTCCAATTCACCATTTAGAAATGATGACTTGACATCCATCTGATACACTTTGAAATACTTATGGGAAGAAAATACCAAAAACATCCTAATATCTTCCATTCTAGCCATAGGGGAAAATGTTTCTTCAAAGTCTATGCCTTCAACTTGTGAATATCCCTTGTATATAAGTCTTTCCTTATTCCTTACAACTTCTTCATTTTCATTCAGCTTAAAATTTGGAACACCCATTTTGAACCAATTACATTCTTATTGATAGGTCTAGGGACTAGTTCCCATGTCTAATTATTTTCTATTTGTTGAAACTATTCTTTCATAGTTTTCATCCAACTCTCATCTTTGCATGCTTCACTCATAGACTTGGGTTCAATTTTAGAAAGAAAACACAGATTTTCCTCAGCTGCAACTTTACTTCTTGTTTCCACACCTTCACTCTTATCTCCAATTATATGTTCCTCTGAATGATTGTTTTGTACATACTTAGGAATCTTAACAATAGGTTCTAGTTAATTCTCTTCTTCTTCTTCTTTAGTCTTTTCTTCTTTCTCTTCTTTTTCCTTCTCTTTATTCTCCTCAGGTACAAGTCTGTAGATAAGATCATCAGGTTCAACTTCACTTATCTCAATAGGTCTGTATATGTCTTCATCAACTTTCACATTATCACTTTCAACAATCTTCCTTAATCTCTTATTGAAGCATCTATATGCTTTTCTAGTAGTAGAGTACCCAATAAAAATTCCTTCATCACATATAGCATCAAACTTTCCAATATTTTCATCATCTCTTTTAATGTAACATCTGCTTCCAAATACCTTGAAGTACTTCACAATAGGAGTCTTACCAGTCCATAACTCAAAAGAAGTATTTGTGTTGTTGCTTCTAATCTAAACTCTATTAAGAAAATAAACAACATTGTTTATTGCCTCTCCCCAATACACATCCAGTACATTTTATTCTTTCATCATGGTTCTTACAGCTTCCTATTGGAACATAAATTTTTGGGACCCTAATGTTACTCTTGCACTTCTAGGATTTTTCACCTAAAAGGAGAGAGATAGGGCCAAAAATGCTAATGATTCACTCAAATTAGAATGTATGCAATGTTTTTTTAATGTAAATAAACTTAAATAAATGCAATTGATTGATCTAGATGAATGAAAATGAATGCAAAACTAAGATTTAGGCCTTGTTTGAAAACATAGTGTGTATTACAAAATCACCTAAAAATGAATAGGAAAATGCAACAGAAATGAATCAGATTGAAAGTGTGCACCTCGGATAGTGATGAAGGCTATAAATTGATGCTAGAATGTTGATGATGTTGTTTTTCAGGCCTGGAGGGATTCATACACCATTCTGGGTGAATCAGTCCCAGTTCTAGTAAACTGTGTTGGAACCCGTTTCGGACAAAAGGATATCCAAAAAAGTAGAAAACCAAAAATTGACCCTAGAATGGGACTCATTTACCACTCATGGAAAATAATTCCACTTTTGAATTTTGAATATTCAAAAGTGGATTACGGAGCTTTCGGTCTACACTTTGACTTTCTACAGGTGTTTGCTTTTGAAAATGTCATATTCGGGTCTAAAAGTGACTTTTTGTTCATATCTTGACTTGAATGATGAAGAGATGACTTAAATGATCTTGCAACTTGTTATTCAATGGTTTCCAAGCTTCCAAGAGACCTAGATCTGCAAACACACAAGAAGAGAAGAAGAAATGGTGAATGTTAGGGCATGGGGGTTTGCCTAAGTCAAACCCCTTTTAGGTAATTAAATCAAAATGATGAAATAATGAAATAAATCATGCAAAAATGGAATATATTACCTTTCCATGATGATAAATCTTGAAATTTTGTAGCAATACATGAAGATTCAACCCTTAAGTACTTTAGAAAGCTACCTTGATGACTTCTAATGAAGAAACCCTAACTTGCTTGACTTGGATGAGAAGATAGATGATGAATTAATGATGAGAGATGTAAAAATGAGTTGTTTTATGTAAAATGAGGATTAAAAAACACTTATTTATAGACAATTTTTCCTTAGTACCCGATAATACCTCATCACAGGCCGACATGTAGTGAAAATAAACTTTAAATTTCACTTTTTTCCCGCTCAAAGGTCAAAATGGGGCCAGATAGGACTCATTAACCACACATGGTGAATGGGTCCCACCTAGATGGGATTGATTCACCATGCATGGTGAATGGGTCCAACATGAGCCATTCTGATAGCTAAGAAGCTAGGAGATAAGGAAATAAGGTTTAAATTGCAACTGTGTTAGGTATTTGATCAATTAAAGCCTCAAGATGCACAATGTGGGTTAATATAGGAGTATTAGTGATGATATAAATTTCAAATAGGGATTGGGACACAGTAATCAATGTGAAAGTGTGATTGAATACACTTTACAACACTAGAATGAGGTCCACACAACCTAGAAAGGCATAAAAACCAATTTGAATGTGCAAGACACATTACAACACTAGTTTATCATTAATTTTAAGTTAAGAACCTTCTAGATTGATGTAATAATGTTATTGAACACATTTTATAATGTTGAATTAGGGAGAAATAGGTTAATTAAGTCTAGAAAAGCATGAAAGTCCTTTATAAGGCTTTACAACACCTTTACAAGACGTCATTAAAAGCACGTTATTTGATTTGCAAGGGTCCAAGACCTAGTGTGGACACATAAAATGCCTCACAACACTAGATTAAGACCTCATTGAGTCCATTTTATTATGAATTAATCCCATGTCAAGAAAAGGGTCCATTTCTCTATGGAACACCTATACTGTCTTATTTTTCCTCTCAACTACCCCATTCTGTTGAGGGGTTCTCAAAGTAGAAAATTGTCTATTTATGCCATGCTACTCACAAAATGTATTAAACTCACTAGAAGTGAATTCTCCACCTTTATCATATCTCAAACACTTTATTTTCAAATTTACTTCATTTTCCACTCTTGCTTTGAACACTTTAAACCTATGCAGAGCCTATGTCTTTTCCCTAAGAAAAGCAACCCATGCCATTCGAGAAAAATCATCAATAAGAAGCAAGAAATACCTACCACCATTCAGCCTTCTTGTTCTAGTTGGACCACAGAGATAGGTGTGAATTAACTCCAACATTCCAGTAGTAGAGTTCTCTTTTCCCTTAAAGCTACATCTTGTTTGTTTCCCCAATTGATAACTTTTGCAAATAGTATTAGCAGGTCTTGAGATTCTAGGCACACCTCAAACGATTTCATTTGAACTAATTTTGACCTTATTATCAAAGTTTACATGTTCCATTCTTCGGTGTCATAACCAAATTTCACTTATTTGAGATACAAGGAATTAACCATCAACTCCCTTAAGTTGATAGATATTTCCATGATTTCTCCTTCCAGTAGCAAGCATATCTCCATTTCTAGATCCTTTTCTAATTTCACAAGTATTATTCTAAAACACAAGTTTAAAACCAATGCTACACATCTTTCCAACACTCAAAAGGTTATTCCTCAAACCCTTCACATAATATACATCATCAGTGTTGTACACTCCATTAAAACTAATTGAACCTTTCCCACAAATATTAGCTCTTGAATCATCACCAAATATGACTAAACCACCATCATACTTTTCAAGTTTGGTAAACTTACTCTTATCTACAGTCATGTGATTAGAACATCCACTATCAATTACCTAGTATTCTTCATCCTATCTTCCATAAAAAGCGATAACCAAAGTACCTTCCATCCTATTCCTCTTATTATTCGGAGCCTTCTTGCTTGCACATTTTCTAGGGTTACCAGATATAGATTTACTTTCCAAAGCTAAGAACAAGCATTCACTATCATCAACCTCATTTTCAGATTCATCATCAAAGATCCTGGCTTCTTCTTTAACATAATACAACTTCTTGTATTTCCTATCCTTTCTATCCTTATCTTTATAATCATTCCTCTTCTTATGTCCAACTCTATTCAAACTTCTTGAAGCATAATGACCAATATTACCACAACTAAAAAATTTAAAGGGAAACATACCTTTATACTTTTTGGTACCCTTCTTCAACTTCCTAGTGAAGTTTGCTTCCAACTCATCTAAACCATCACTCTCCATATCATCTTCAATCTTCATTGCCTTAAACATTGTCTCTATATTTTCTTCTTTCCTATCTTCTTTCTTGAACTTTCTCATCTCAAATGCTTGCAAAGTGTCAAACAATTGTTCTTTAGTATACTTCATAGGATCATACATCTCTTCAATAACTGAGATCTTATCACTGTAGCAATCTAGTAGGGTGATCAGGATCTTCTCAATGATATCTTCATCAATCAAACTTCCCCCTTGATTCTTAACTCCATTTTCTATCATCTCAACCCTCTAGAAATAGCTTGTAAACTCTTCACCTTCTTTCATTTTTGAATTCTCAAATTTTTGCTTTGCCCCCAACTTCTTTATCAATTTTAATCTTTCATTTCCTTCATACAGCTCTTCCAACTTCTTCCATAATTCATGAATAGTATCTAAAGAAAGAACCTTAGTTCACTCAGTTTTAGATAAAGCACTAAAAATATCATATCTCACTCTCTCATTTTCCTCATTAGAAGAAACCTAATCAGCAGAAGTAGTACCATTCGCCAAAGGAGTATACTTTGTCTCAACAACCTTCCAAGTCTCGTAACCAAGAGAAACAATATATGCTCTCATTTGCACTTTCCAATCATTGTTATCAGATCCATCAAACATAGATATTTCCAACTTAGGTGCAAGACAATTGAGAGTGGGGGTGAATTAGTTGTCACAAAATTAAAACTTAAAAACTTCAACACTTATCAATTCCACAACCACACTATTATGTTATTAAGTAAGAGCATGAAACACAAATAATAGAAAGTAAATCAACACAATGAACACTATATTTTTAAGTGGAAAATCCAATGAGGGAAAAACCACGATGAGGGTTAACTCACAATATAAAGAGATTATAAAACTAAATACAAAGACTCACTGTCAAGGGCTCACTGCCCAGAAGAGGAATCACTATCCAAGTACAAAGGCTCATTGCCTACAAAAAGGACTCATTGTCCAACAGGGAGGCTCACTACCTATAGATACAAAAGAGAACAATAGATCCACCACAACAATTAACACACATTTTCAGCTTTGATCAGAAGATTAAAGAAACCTTCAACTCACTACCTTTAGGAATCCAACACAATGAAGAATTTTTTCCTCAACACACTTTCACACACTTTTTCTCTTATGATGTGTGGCTCACTTCATCACTTTGCATCACACTATCATACAACTCTTCACAATTCAACTTACATTTATACCATCTTCAACTTTAAAACCTTTCTCCAAGGTAGGCCACATAAAATTTATTTCATAAATTCAAATTAGGTTGGCAACTCAACACTCCCATGGTGGAAAGGAATGAGAGTGGACCAAAAAATACTTAACCAAGACCAAAAAGAAAATGTCTTGGATCAACCACATGCTTCCTTAATTAAATTTTATTCTTTGAATGAATTTTAAACACCAAGTCGGCCAAACCTAATGAAAACAAAAATGGACATTGATACATGCATTCTTCCCAACAAGAAGATGACACGTGGATGCCACAACACACTTCATTATGCATGAGAACACATCTCAGATTACTTCAGATACATCCACAGTGAGTGAAACAATCTTCAAACATTGAACACCTTCAACTAGTCTATCTGGATTGTGCAAACACACACAACAATACTAAAACATGACTTCCAAACCAGCACACCTCAAACTTCTTTTCTAGAACCCAGAAAACACTTTCACAAGACATATCCCAAATCCACAAGATCTGAAACAAAGTAGTGGAGAATTGTGGAGTGGAAACATTTCTCCTAGACAACAAAAGACCAACTCTGCCAAAATAGTTCACATACCAATGAACATAACTTTCACATAACATCACAGTAGAAGCTAGAACTTAGGATATATCACCATAAGATCACCATTAGAAAACATTTAGATCCACACAAGCATAGGTTCAACACATGAGAAACACAGAGCACATTTCGGAGCACATTTTGAAAACATTCATCACTCTGACTTCTCTTCTTTATTAATTTTCTCAAAATCACTTGGAAACTTATCAAGCCATCACATCTACAACATCATAAAGATAGCTCCATGTACTCACAACATCTCAAAAGCATCTCAACTATACATGTACAATCTACAACATACTAAGTTATGTTGACATCAATGACAACACCATCAAACTTGCTCATACTTGCAACAATGATGAGAGTTGTCAGCTCTTTAACCAAAACATTGTAGCAATGAACATACTGACCCCAAATCCATAGATCCCTTATGTGTTTTGTTTTTTTCATTTTGGGGGCAACTCCTTCCTCTTTCTTTTTCCTTTTCTCTCACATGACATAGCCTTACTCGAAAACGTATGACTTGGCATAGGGGATTTCCAAGTTGGCTCTCATGTCTTATTTCTTTTTGCAATTTTTCATTCGCTAATTTAAAGTAATTGTTCACAGAACGGTGTGTAGCAATTCCTTTAAAGTGGGGGCATACATTGGTATTATTCATTTTTCATTTTTCCTTTCCTTGGATCTTAGTGTAGCCTTCTTGTTCCATACAATGTGTTTTTCATTTTGTGGATGACATTGGGTGTGATGCCCTTCATGAGCATGATCTATCTTAGCATATTGCATTCCTCTTAGTAGCTTGATGTGACACACTGCATCCCCTAAGTTGCAAATTTTATATTCTTTGATTTTTCCTCTCTTGGAGACATTAGACACAATGTTCCCTAAGTTATAGACCTCACATGAACCAAGCAAGACTCCTTTGAACATCTTTTGCATGTTGCATTTTGCATTTACATGACCACCTTGCATAACATAGCTTGTATGCTTAAGGTTCCATTGCATTTATTCATGATTTCTAAGCATACAAAGCTTTGCTTGTCTCATGAAGCACAAAACAACATTATCCTTTGTGGCACCTTATTAAAGTTATCAGGAGGTATAACTTTAGTATGGTTGAGCAGGAAGCCCATTTTGAGGCATGACTTTTCCCCGTAGCCACTTGTGTGTTAGTGAGTGCATACCAGCCATGAGTGTATGTTTCTCACCTTTTGGGCCTTCTCACTTGGAAGAAAACCATGAGTTCCATCACCCCAAAGTGACTATAAATTTTATTTCTAAACAAATAGCCTAGATCTGATCCACAACGGACTGGACAAATGATCGAAGCTTAATTTGACCTTTTCTCTCATTCTTTTTCATCATTTTCATGTGTGTTCCTCTGTGCTTATGTTTGGTTTTCCATGGGATCTTGATCCTAGGGGCTTGATCATCCCTCTTGATTGTTGTTGTCTCATCTCACCAAGCATTAGTTCCCTCATACCCCTCTTGAGATGCATTTCTCTACTTTAGTGTGAGTTTGAAGCAAGTTCATCCTCTCACTAAAGTGGGGGCTAACTATGGACATGAAAAAAGTAACACTTCTACTTTTTCTTTTTTTGTCCCTACTTGAGCTTAATTGGCATGATTTTGGCTTGGTTTAATGTTGCAATGTGGTCTACACATTCGCATTAGGTTTTGAATCTTTATGAAGCATTAAGACCTTATGATGTCTTGTAAAGGTGTTGTGAAATTTTGTAACACATTTTCACATTTTTCTAGACTCTTCTTATTATAATTCACTTACATACCCTCCTTTTATCACTTACCAAGTCTTATTTAAAAGTGTTTTAAAGTCTTGTAAAAAAAATTCATGCTTTTCTAGGCTTTTCATCAACAAAGACACCTTTCTTATGCTTTATTTGGCCCCTTTATGCACTTACAAACCTTAATTAAGTGTATTTTTTAATATAAACCCGAAAAATATCATTTAAGATAAACTAATTCCCAACACCCATTCACATGCCTTGAGTGGGACCCATTCACCACTAGGAGCGAATGAGTCCCTCTTGGCACAAAAATCAAAATAAATTCAAATTACTAGCGGGTTTTTATTCCTAAAAACCTAAGGTCAACCTGCGATGTATTTTAGGGAAATTAGGGCATAATTGTGTATAAATACATGATTTAATATTCATTTTACAATCTCCCCATTCATCCATTCATTCAAGTATTCATTCACCATAGCATTTAAGAAATCTAGCTTTCAATCAAGCATTCAAGCATCTTGGAGCAGCATATCTTCATACTTCAACATCAAGGGTTTGGTGAGTTTATGACATTACATGTTATTTGTTCATCATTCTCTCTTTATTTCATTCTATTATCAAAGGTTTTATTACCAAATCGGGGTTTGACCAAGGCAAACCCCTATTCTCTAACCCTCAACCCTTTTCCCCCTCTTTGCATGTGTGTTTGCAAGTCTTGTGTAGATTTGTCAAAGATTTTGGTGTCAAAAAGTGGTCAACAATCCTTCAATGTCAACATAACCTTATTTGAAGCTTGGAGAACAAATTCCTGTCATATTTTCCACATTCGGATTTGGAAAGTTGTCAAGCAGAAAAGTGTTGACCAAGACCCACCGAGTTGACCCTTGACTTTTTTAAAAATCTACAAGTGGACTAATTTGCCATCTATGGTGAATAAGTCCAACTACCAAGCTGGAAAAAGTGTTTTCTAAGGTTTTCTGTTTTCGGCATCCTAAAACCTATTCTAGCAATTTTCACCAAAAATAGGAGTAATTTTTCATCCATGGAGAATGAGTCCCAATGGGCTCCAACACTAATCTCTGCAGCATTCCAGAACCTCTCAGCATTAGCTTCCAGCCTCCAGGTGCACCTCATTCAATTTCATTAAATTTTGTCTTTGTTTGTTCATATTTTTTAGTTCATGTTTGCATACTACACTATTTTTTCAAACACTCCATATTTCTTAGTTTTGCATTAATAATCAATAGCATTTATTCATATTCTACATTTATATCATCTCATCTAGGAATATTCCATCCATTCTTGCGTTAATATTTAATGTGTACATTATATTTTGGCCCATCTTTCTCCTTTTAGGTGAAAAACCCTAGAAGTGCTAGAAGACTCTTGGAAGCCAAATTTTTTGTTCACAGAAGGAAAGCTTAGATGAGTGTGAAAAGGAGTAAAATGACTTGGGTAATGTACATTTTTTATTATGTATAGGATTTTTTTTTCAATGGTTTCATTATAATATTGGTGGTTGTATTCAACCATGATGCACAAGTGAGTTGGTGAAATTTTTGGAATTTTAAGTGGAGGAGTTCAAACTTGATTATACTTCATAATAGTGTTTTTATGATTTTGTATTTGGAGGATTCTTTGCAATGGAAAAATTGGTTTTAAAAAGTTGTATAGAATAGAAGTGAGTTGATAAAATATCATTGAAGAGAGTGCATTATATAAGATATGAAAAGGGAACTTTAATCTCATGTATTACAAGCGTACCTTTGTGCACTTGTATGTGTTGGAAAGAGACACTGCAATTTTTTTATGGTGTTAACATTGATGGCAATCCTAGTCTATGATTGGATCCACATGTCATCATTTGATCATACTAGCAGTCAAATTGAAGATAATTATGCTAGAATAGAGCATCCAGAAGTTTTGTGTTCATCGATTCACATGAATTTTTTTCTCATTTTGAGTTGTGGATCTTAAGATTGTTTGATGTATAAACTATGTTATATGTGAATATTAGTACCTCGTATTGACTTGTGTGCAAGTTAGAAGATCTGGTTGGTTCATTTTTTGTTCATCAGTGCATGAAGACTGACTAAGTGGATATAGCGTGTTGTGAATATTTGAGGAGTAATTATTTAATTTTTCTTGTGTTTGATCATTTTTATTTTGGTCCTAACTATGTTGTGGTCAAATTTTGTGGATACGCATTGAACATTACTCATGATTTGAGCTGATAGTTTATAAATATTTTTCATGTTTTGTTGAAGCTGACATGTTGTGATTAAATATTTAGTTGCGGATATATATATAAGTGTTCAATTACATCATTTTGATAGATGAATGAAGTGTGTTAGCATGTGTTGTGAATACCGAAAGGATTGAAGAGTGATTATGCACAGTTTCACTTGTGCATTAAGAATTTTGTGATGCAAGTTAAAGCAAATTAGTGCAAAAGAGAAAAATCAGTCAGAAGGTAAAGAGATCGATTGTTGAGCCTAACTGGAACTATAACTAGGAATTTGTAGATGTTATTTTTCTCAGTTCAATCTTTTGGATCTAATCCAAACTTTTGTAAGGTAGTGAGCCTTTTTTTTTAGGAGTGAGCTCTAGGCAGTGTGCTTAAATGCAAGTGCATTCCAATTTTGTAAACATCTTTTTGAGTATACTCAGATCATATTGTGGATTGACCATCCACCATGGTTTTTCCCCTAATAGGGTTTCCATGTAAAAATCCTTGTGTTATGATGTGCTTCCTTGCATTGTGTCCATGCATATTTCTTTTGGTTGAATATTATAAGTGCTTTGAAGATTAGATTAATAAAGTTAAAAACTGCAGAACACTGATTCACCCCCTCCCAGTCTTCCTTGTTTCCAACAATTGGTATCAGAGCTTCGTTCCTTAGAATAAGTTTAACAGCTTGGGGAAGATCTTGGAAAGTGTTTCAATGGATTCAAGCAGTCTTCAACAACAACTTATGGTGGCCCTAGATGATCTTGATTAGTCAAATTCTAAAGTCTGGGAATTGCAAGAAAATCTTCTGAATGTTGAGAGACTCATTGAGTCATTGAAGGATAAAATCAATAAGTCTAGGGAGAAGAGAAGGGAAATCTATGATCAAATCAAGTAGGATGATAGTAAATGTATTGTACATGAACAAATGAGTCAAGTCCTGAAGGAAAAAATAGAAGAATGTGAAAAATTCTAGAGATAATGCAATCCTAAAGCATGAGATGGAATCTATTATGATGAGGATGACCAAGGAAATTGAAGACAGAAATAAGAATGAAGAGAAGCTTGCACATTCCTTGAAAGAAAAATATGAAGAATGTAGCTGAATTACTGATGGATTCAATCAGTTGGAGCTTGAATTGGAACAATCTAGAAACAATGAAGAAGAGCTTGAAAAGAAGATTGATGATCTCAGAGATGAACTTGCTACTACAAATGAATTCAAGGAGAATTTCAAGATTAGCTCAGCCAAGCTTGATGAACTGATTAAAATTCAGAGGACTAAAGGTGACAAGCGAGGTCTTGGTTATGAGGAAGGAGAAAGTTCCAGATCTAGACTAAGGAGATTTGGGCAAGGAAATCCAATGAACAAAGCTAGAAGGTATCTGGTAAGACAACTTAATGCTTAGAGGTTCAATGGTTACTATTTTACTTGTAATAATTTTGGTCATATAGCTTCTCAATGTAGAAGCAGAATGAGTCCAAGTGGTCCATCATTCTCAGGTCAATGCTTTAATTGCAATAAGTTTGGTCATAAGTCAAATTAATGTAGAAATTTGATGAACAACAATTATAGAGATGTCAAATGTTATACATGCAATATATTTGGCCATATTGCTAACTAGTGTATGTCAAGAGAAAATCAGTAGAACAACTTGTTTGGATAGATAAATGTGGTGTGCTAAAATTGCAAAAAACTTGGTCATATTGCTAGATTTTGCAGGAGAGGTCCGGTAAATCAAAGAAACATGCAGAAGGATGAAAAGGGAAAAGGTAAAGTAACTAAAAATGAGATCAAGAAGAAATTGAAGAAGAAATGGGTGAAGAAGAGTCCCTCTGTTGCAAGAAATGAGCTAGCATCAAAACCTACTTCTGGTAATTCCTCTAGGAATTAGTTTTTAAGCCTTTAGCCTAGGGGGAACTATCAAGAAAATCTCTTAACCCCCTACCGGTAACTGACACCGAGATGTGGATGAGTATAGTGATTTCATAGATGTTCTACAAATGTTGTTGAATCAATCAGAGAGAGTATTATGCAGTGTTGAAGGTCTGTAGAATATTTTTCTTTCATAGTGCATGGAAATAGGGTATCTGGATGAGTTAGGGTAAAATCATTTATTGCGACAAAAAGGTTAGGTATGTGAGTGATAAAAGGTCATTTCTATCTTTTATTTGTCACTTTGAATTTTGAGGAGAAAAAATTTGGAGAGCTCTGAGGTGAACTTTGCTGAATTGTGGCAAGATTCAAGTGTGAAGGAGATTTAGTGATCAAACCCTAATTCGGTGAAAAGGTATTTATTAGGAAATCTTTCAAATTTTTAAATTTTTGAAAATGGCTACTCTGTTGGTAGTTGATGTCAAGGATAGATCCCATCTAAAATTCAAGTGGCATCCTTTCAAGTCTGTTGAGACCGAGCCCTTAGGTGCATTTTCATTTGTTCCATACAACATCTTGCATATTGAAGACATTAGGGAATACCTTCATGCAAATATTAAGGAGTTAGGGAGCTCTCAATTGTTGAATTTGTATTCCAATCATATAGTTGAACAAGATTTATGTGTTAAGCCCAAATTCAAAACCCTAGAGGAGAATAAATTCACATTGATTGTGAAATTCCCTGTGTTCGATGAAAGCAAATGGGTTTGGTATATTTTGAGTTGAGTTCATGCTAAATTTATGTGGTTGATTCAACCTTTTAAGATTACAAAAGAAGCCATAAGTGTTGTTACAAGTTTAATTTCCTCTGGTGCGCTGCAATCTTGAAATCCGTGAAGAATCAGAAAGTTACTAATGCAACCGGTTATGTGTTTGATAAAAGAGCTATGAAAATTGATGATATTATTGATGTGAATGTGAAGTTTTCCTTGATGGTCATTGGTTACAATATTTATCACTCCAGTCGGGATAATTCAGTATCTGGTACAGCTATCTATGCAGCATATTAGATGGTGAAGTTGAATGCAGATTATGACCTGTGTGAATTACTAAGGAGTTAGCTGATGGAGAATTAGATCAAGAAAGATAAGAAGAATTCCCTTAAGTATGGTAATCTATTGCTATGTTTGTTCTTTTACTTCATGAATAAAGTTTTGGGAGTTGGGAAAGTGCATTGGCAAGGTGGTAAGCCTGTAGCTGTTCAGATTATAGATATTTTGTATAGAGATGGAGATAGTAAAGCTAGGAAAAATGATATTTGGGGATATTTCAAGAAATTTCAAAATGTAATGCAAGCAAGGGAATTCCTACTTCTATGGTGGACAATTATAAGGACACAATTTTTTTTATGGTGGACATTGATCAATGCCTGATGGAAGTTGTTGATCCTAGAATGCTCTAGATTATTCCAATGGGCTATGAAGTTGAGGAGAATATCTTGGAATTATATGCACAACATTTGTTAAGTAAGCCTCAAGATCTGAGAAGAGAGGTTTGGAACATATGCAGAAAAGGAGATGCAAGTGCATGAGGAGTTGAAGAAACCTATGATAGTCTGGAGAGTAATGAAATAAGTGGATGTCTTTGTAGAGAGCATGGGTATATCTACAGAAGCTATGAGAGAAGCCAGAAGGAAGAAAGAACAAGCTAAAGCTAAAAAAGAGCTAGCTAGAACTGAATCTACTAGTCCAACAACATCCTTTTCCTAAACTAGATCAACAAGGAGCTCTACACCCCTATCTAATCTTGCAAAGAAGCAAACCCCTATGAAAGCTCAAGCTAAGGCATCTGGTAAGAGGAAGAAGGATAAGAGTACAAGAGTCTATGTAGTTGTCTCAGAAGATGAAGAGACTGAATTTGATGAAGAAGTGAGAGAAATAAAGCATATGGGCACCCAGGGAACAAAATTCACTAAGGACAAGCCCTCTGGTACAGAAGATAAAGAAAAGAAGAAGGTCAAAATTGAAAAACCTGGTATGTCTATAAAGTAAGTTGAGAGAGGTATAATCAAAGATGGTAATATTAAGCCACTATGTGAATGGTATGATACCTTTGATAGTGTTGGTCAAAGAGTTCTTGAGGAGGCTACAATAAATTATTTAAAAATTTTCAATATGGCTCTTATTGAAATCATGTCTCAATTACCTAAAGAATTGTATGAAATTCTAGAAATGAGGAGAGTAAGTGCAAGAACCAAAGAAGAGAAAATGAGAGAAAATTCTTGCAGACTTATGTTCGATGATGTCTATTGAGGAAATGAAGACAATCCTAAATAAAGATAAGAATGAATTCAAGAGTGAGACAAGGGTGAAAAAGCTTATGATTGGTAAGACTGAAGAGGTAGCAAAAGAAACTGAAGGAATCCTTAAGGAAATTTTGTTAAAGAATAGAATCAATGTTGTCTCTGAAGAAGTGCATGTTCAAGGTATTGCATCTAGTCTGGTGGATGAAGAGGTAAATGGAGATACAGTTGAGGACACCTAGATTGCTCTTGATGTGCATAATACAGAAGTACCTATGGAGACTGAAGCTCCTAAAGTTGTGTCAATTGAAGAAAAGGAGATGTCAAGTGAAGAAGTTGAGGTTCCTAAAGGAAAGCAGGAATTGGTAGCTGAAGAATTAGTGATTGAAGAAGAGAAGGTTTAAGTAAAGGAAGTTCCTATGGAAGCAAGAGACACTGCAGAGGTAGTGAAGAGATTTCTAGTAGAGCAATAGGAAGAGTTTGACCTTCAATTGAGTGAAGGTTCTATTAATTTTTCTACTTTGTCTCTGATTCAGAAATTGAAAGTTTCATCATTTGTGCAGGTGAAGGCTAGAGAAGAGTTATTGAAGTCTCACATTGAGGACAGTGAACTTTTGAGTCTTGCATTTGGTGTTCTAGAGAGAATCATTCCTACTCATGTTAAGGATCCATTTGGTTCTTCTTCTAGTGAACTGAAGAAGCTTATTAATTTTGTAAGTACTCACTTTGAGTCACTTGAGAAGTTAGCCATGGTTAAGGTTTAGTAGGTTGAAAAGAATGATAGCTAATGAAAAATATCTGTTAGCTACCTATGTGAATAATATTCAAAGTTCTCTATCTGAAGGTGGAAAGATCTATAATTCATGTTTTTCTTTGTTTAAATTTATTGAGGACAATGTGAAGAAGGTTAAGGATCATGAGAAACAGTTAGCTATTATTTCTATTGCCTTTGATCCTTTAATTGTTTTTGTTGGAAAGCAAGAAGGTTAAGTCATATCCCTAAAGAACATGTGAGCTTAGAGGCCTAATTGGTCTAAAGATGGAAACAATGTTGAGTGCATTGAAGGATTTTGAAGATGCTATGGTGGTCAATGATCCAGTGAACCTTGAATCAGCAGAGATGCAATCTTATCTATTTTGTGGTCATATGATGATTTCAAAGAGTCTCAAAAAGGGTTGGGACATAAGTTTGAACCTGTTGAAGACAAATTTTGTAGATATTTTCAAGTTTGTGTAAGTTATAGAAGCACGTTTGTATAGTTTGAAGTTTTTGTTTGATTTTTGGTATGTGTTTTCCCCATCTTTGCCATTGATGTCAAAGGGGGAGAGTAGTACAGTGAAAAATGTATATTCATCTCAGAGGGAGTTACAATTTTTAGTTGTGATTGAAGATCTTTTGAAGTTTTGAAGTTGGCAGTGTAATTCATGTTGGTATTGATCCAACACTTAGTCAGTTTTCACTAAGTGTTGCCATCAATGCCAAAGGATGAGATTTTTGGAAAGAGACACTGCAAATGTTTTTTAGTGTTGTCATTGATGGCAACCCTAGTCTATGATTGGATCTGCATGTCATCATTTGATCATACTGGCAGTCAAATTGAAGACAAACATGCTAGAATAAAGCATCCGACAGTTTTGTGTTCATCAATTCAAATGAAATTTTTTGTTGTCATTTTGAGTTCTAGAACTCAAGGAAGGTTTTTGATGTATAATATATGTTATCTTTGAATATTATTACCTCATATCGACTTGTGTGCAAGTTAGAAGATTCTGTTGGTTAATTTTTTGTTCATCAGTGCATGAAGGTCGACTAAGTGGAAATAGTGTGTTGTGAATATTCAAGGAGTAATTATTTAAGTGTTCTTGTGTTCAATCATTTTGATTTTTTTCCTAACTATTTTGTAGCCAACTTTTTTGGATACGCATTGAACATCACTCATGATTTGAGCCAACAATTTGTAATATTTTCATGTTTTGTTGAAGCCAACATGTTGCGATTAAATCTTTAGTCGTGGATATATATAAGTGATTGATTACATCATTTTGATCTATGAATGAAGTGTGTTAGCATGTGTTGTGAATACCAGAAGGATTGAAGAGTGATTATGCATAGTTTCACTTGTGCATTAAGGATTTTGTGATGAGAGTTAAAGTAGAACAGTGCAGAAGTACAAAATTAGTATGAAGGTCAAGAGATTGATTATTGAGCCTAACCTAAACTATAACCATGAATTTGTAGATGCTATTTTTCTCAATTCAATCTTTTGGATCTAATCCAAACTTTTGTAAGGTAGTGATCCTTTCTATTTTTTATCAGTGAGCTCTAGGAAGTGTACCTAAATGCAAGTGCATTCCCATTTTGTAAACATCCTTTTGAGTATACTCAGATCATATTGTGGATTGGCCATCCACCATGGCTTTTCCCCGAATAGGGTTTCCACGTAAAAAATCCTTGTGTTATGGTGTTGTGGTTTCTTGTTTTATGTTCATGCATATTTCTTTCGGTTGAATATTATAAGTGCTTTGAAGATCAGATTAATAAAGTTAAAAATTATAGAAGACTGATTCACCCCCCCTCTCAGTGTTCCTTGTTTCCAACATTATTTTGATAAGGGTATGTAAGAATGAGAATTATTTGAAGGTCAAGAGGATGAGGACCCACTGAATCATCCAATCAAGATCAGGACGTTCATTCATTTGCAATATATGATGATTCATAAATGGTTATATAGTCATTTGAATGCATCTCTTATTAGTGGTGACTTGGAGGTAAGCTTCTTTGCAAGAGAAGATGTAACTCAAATTAATTTTATGAGTATTTTAAGATGACAAGTAGTTTATATATCTTCCCTGAGATGTGCCAATCAAGTAATCTACTTACTTCCAGTGCTTGGGAAAGTGCATTCCAAAACATTAAAATAATTGTTGAGTATCTTTTAGATGATTTTATCAATGTTACCAATGGATCTTTAAATAGTTATGCTTGGACATTCGAGGCTATCTTTGCTAAACCCGCGAGGCCTCCGAAGACTCATCCAAGACATCAAACAAATAAAGTGTAACAAGATCTATTGTAGGTTGGTGACACTGGAGGATGGATTAATTTACATCATCTCAAGCTAGCTTCTCACTTTGAGATGATGATTTGCATGAGAAGCATTTTTGGTTTTAGTTTTTTCTTTTCCTTGCTGTTGCTATCGGATTTGAAGAATACATATATTGTGAAGTAGATTTAGTGTAGAGCTCAATATGGATGGTTGTCCAGGAGAACTCAAGGCTATGATCTAAATTATACCTTTCTGAGGGTCATCAGACAACTTGATGGAGCCATATGTTTAGAGAGATCAATATAGATTGTTGTTGAATAATTCAAAGAATTTGTGATTTGGGAGTTCATGGGAAGAACTCGAGAATTTAGCTAGGGGCCACACCTTTATGAGGGTTAAGAGACAGCTTCATGGAGTTTCGCCCAATTCATAATTTGTTTCTTCAAGGAATATCTTCACAGAGATGTATATATACTTTGTAATTAGCAAGTTTTGTTATGTTAGCCTTAAGGTGGGGGTCCCTTGGAAAATTTAATAAGAGCTTTTAGGGGATACATTTGTAGGAACAATTTAATAAGGGGGAAATGTTGGCAATATTACATTGTGTGGACAAAGATTTTGGCTCCCTAATGCTCTCTAACACTTCTAGGGTTTTTCACCTAAAAGGAGAGAGATAGGCCAAAATGGGCAATGTCCCCACTCAAAACTAATGCAAATATGAATGAAATATGCTAAATTCAATGTCCTAATGTAATGAACTGATAAAGGAAATGAATTTTTAATGCAAAACATAAGAAATGTAAGATTTTTGAAAACACATTGTGATATGCAAAAATGACCTAAGAATGAAAACAAACAATAACAAAAATGAAAGAGACTGGAGAGGTGCACCTGTAAAATGGATTTTGATGTAGAGAGGCTCTGGAATCCTATAGAATTTTTTGTTGAAGCCAAATGGGATACTTATGCCAAGCTAGGTGACTTAGTTCTATTTCGAGGAGATTCTACCAGAACAGAAATTTGCCAAAAGGGTATCCAAAAATAAAAAAATCTATTTCAAGCCTAGCAGTGGGACTAATTCACCACTGATGGAAAATTAGTCCACCTTCAGCTTTCAATAATTTTGGGATAGGAGTCTATAGCCTTCAATTTGTACTTATGTTCTTGATAAGTGTCTGGATCTGAATCTATAGAATTCAGGTTGTAAGTGATCTCCAAGCTTCTCTTAGGGTTTTTTTGACTTGAATGACTTTGATGAAATGATAACACCTTTTAACACCTTTCTCTTCAAAAAATATTCATATAAGACCTGTAAAACACACATGCAAAGAGGGGAAAAAGGGTTAAGGGTTAAGGAATAAGGGTTTAGCTTACTCAAACCCTGATTTGGTAATCAAACCCTTGAAAATGAAATGAAATAGAAAGAGAATGATGAATGAAAAACATTCAATGCTACAACTCACCAAACCCTTGATGTAGAAATCTAAAGATATGCAAGTGGAAGCTCCAATGAAGACTTGATAATGCCTAGAATGTTTGAGAATAATTAATGAGTAAATGAATGTATGAATGCTAATATATGAATGTATTGGGGGTGAAAATGAGAGGAAAACCCTTTATTTATACTTGATTTTACAAAATATCCTGAAAATAACACATCACAGGCCGACCTCAAGGTTAAGAGAATAATATCCTGCCAGAAATTTAAAATAATTTTTATTTTTGTGCCCAGTGAGACTAAGTCACCCCAGGTGGCGACTTGGTCCCACCACGGAAAATTTACTGGGTTTTGGGAATTAAAGTGTATTTAATGATGTTTAATGGGATTATTCTCTAAAACACACTTAAGTAGGGATGAAAAGTGCATTAAGGGGTCATTTAAACATAAGAAAGGGTTGAATTATTGATGAAAACCCTAGAAAAGATTGAAAGTTTGTTACAACTCTTTACAACACTTTAAAATAAGACTTGGTAAGTGATAAAAAGAGGTTATTTAATTGAATTATAATTAAATTTACCTAGAAAAGTGTGAAAGTGGGTTACAACACTTCACAACACTTTTACAAGACATCATAGAATTATTAATGATTCACAAGGGCCCAAGACCTAATGTGAATGTGTTGGCCACATTACAACATTAAATCAAGGAAAAATCAAGCTAAAGTCACAAGGAGGGCCTAAACATGAGAAAAAGTAGAAGGGTTACTTTTTTCGTGTCCACACATTGTATGCATTTGGCACAAGTGTATGTAGTTAAATTGTTTCAACTACCTCCACCTTCCTTTACTTGTTCAAGAACTTCACCGCCTTCATTCAACCACTTCCTTTGTTCTATAAATACATATGTAATCATCAAATAATACAATCAATGTTTTATGCACTCAAATGCTATGCATTTGGCCTTCAAGCTAACATTGATAGAAATGGGAGTTACTTATGCCAATCCTTTCTCACCTCTATTTATTGAGGTACTTCTCTCATTCTTTACATGAATCATTATATGTAGCTCTCTCCCTCATTATTTATTTGTAATCTTCTTAGGATTTATGCCATCTTCATAATAGTGAGGGTTTTTTCTTTTCTTTTTCCTCATAAAATATTTTTTCTCCTCTTGGATGTTGGTCTATTTTATCATGGTTCTCATCTTTATGGTAATCTTTAACTTCAAACTTGATTTCTCTTATATTAGTACTTTCCATTTATTTAGTTTATTCATAGCAAACATGAAGCAAACATGAAGAAAACATGAAGAAAACACAAAGTATACATGAAGTAGACACAGCATACAAGGAGCACACAAAAATCATACATGAAGCAAACATGATTCAAACACGTGAAGCATAAAACATAAAACAACAACATTAATAAATACTATCTAAAAAAAATGAGTCAATAAGGTAAGGAGACCTCGGTAGAAAAGGTTGTATCAATACCAACCATCATCCATCCAATGAAATAGAAACATAGAGAAATTATTAAAGAGGAGAGTAGAAGATAGATTTGATTGATTGTTGTATCACCAATTTTTGTATAAGGACACTCTCTCTTGTACTTCTAGGATTTTGCACCTAAAAGGAGAAAGGTATCCCACAAAAATTTGGTGATTCACTCAATACTAATGCAAATATGACTGAAATATGTCTAAATGGAATGTCTAAATGAAGAAAATTGATAAAAGAGACTAACTATTAATACAAAACCTAAGAAATGTAAATTATTTGAAAACACAATGTTGTATGTAAAAAGACCTAGAAAGATGAATAGAAATGCAAATAGAACAGAAAAGGGAAGTAAAATAGAAAGCATTCACCTGGAAATATGTTGAAGAATGGATTGAAGACTGAAAAAAAATTGATCCTCAAAATTTGGCCTACTGGGACACTTACGCCATTCTGGGCAACCTAGTCCCAGATCTAGAAAACTGCACTGAAGTCCGTTTCAGCCAAATGGGTACCCAAATCTATAGAAAAAATTCAAAAATAGGTATGGTGGGACTAAGTCACCACTGTTGGTGACAGTCTACTTTTGAATTTTTGAAAATCCAAAAGTGGAAATGGAAGCCCTCAGTTTGTACTTAAGTTCCTGACAGTTGTCTTCCTTCGAAACTCTAATTTTTGGCATTGTAAATGATTTTTTGTGTATATTTTAACCTAGGAAATAAGGAGATGTCTTTAACAACTTTTCATCTTGATCTTTAATGATCTTCAAGCTTTCAAGGTACCTAAATCTGCAAACACACAATGAAAGAGAGAGAAATGTTGAATGCTAGGGCATGGGGGTTTTCCTTAGTCAAACCCCCTTTTAGGTAATTAAACCAAAATAAATAAATAAGACAATGAAGCATGAAATAATGGATTTAGATACTTTCCATGAGGATAGATCTTGATTTTCTATAGAAAAAGATGAAGAATCTTCTCTTGAATGTCTGAAAAAGCTATCTTGATGACTCAAAATGTAAAAAACCTAGCTTGCTTGACTTGAGAACATGATGAATGATGAATGAAATGAGTTGTTGATGAATTAGGGTTTAGAATTTTTTACTTATAGTAAATTCACCTAATTTTCCCATTAATTTGATCCACAAGGCCGACATGAAGGAAAAATAAACTTAAAATCCAATTTTTCCTGCCCGAACCTTGAAAATAACCCAAATGGGACTAAGTCACCAAGTTGGGTGACATAGTCCCACCTGGATGGGACTAATTCGCTCAGATGGGAGATTTGGTCCCACATGGATTATTTTTTCAGTTGGATTGTCCAGGAATGAAGAATTTCATTTGTTATATTTATTTCATCAGGTATTTGAACAAAATAAGCCTTGGGATGCATAATATGGGGCCATAGGGGCATATTAATGATGATGAAAAGGGGAATTAGGGCTAAGGACAAAAATTTCAATGTGAAAGTGTGGTTAAATACACTCTACACAATTAAAATGAGGTCCACATAGCCTAGAAAGGCAGAACATCCAATGTGAATATGTAAGACATATTACAACACTAGATTAGAATTAGGTTTAACTTACAAGCCTTATAGATTAATGTGAGAATGCAATTAAATATATTTTATAATGTTGAATTAGGGGTAAAATAGGTCCATTAGGCTTAAATAATTATTAAGAGTCTAGAAAAGTGTGAAAGTTACTTACAACACCTTTACAAGATGTTAGACACATTTTATTCAGTTTGCAAGGGCCCAAGACTTAATGTAGATGTGTAAAACACCTCACAATACTAAATCAAGGCCTCATTAAGTCCATTTTTTTGTTAATAATTCCCATATCAAGCAAGGTATACACTTTTTGGTGACACAATTGTTATAAAGGAATAATTCATACAAATAGCTAGGGAGCAACCAATAAAGTAAAAAGAGGGTGCATGATTCTATTGCTATGTTTCTTTATCACTAGGGGTCATGCACATTAAATCCACCATTAATCATAGGCTAGAAAGTTGTGTTATGCTAGGTGACCATGAGTGTTATTAGTGAATACCACAAGCTAGCACATTGTGTTTTGCTAGGTGGCTTATAAAGTACATAGATTCACAAACTATAAAGTTGTGTTATGCTAGGTGAACATGTATTGCTCAGACCTCATGGAGTACATAAATCTTTAAAATCATGGGAAAAATGTTTAACATCATAGGAAACAAAAGGTTTAACATCTCAAGGCATGAATTTCTAGCCATGCCTCAAGGGATGTTATGAAAAAACCATCACAAAGGGGGCACATTAATAACTCAAAGCTCAAGAAACATGAATGCATGTGTGGATACATACATGGATAGGTGATATTCCCCCCTTAAAATGTTAGCATACTTTATATGCTGATATTTTAAGGAAAATGAATGAGGAAGAAAAAAGAGAGGGGATCCTCAAGAATAATACACACCTCCCAATCTTGTTATCCTTACCCCCCAATCATATAGCAAAGGACAACCATGCTAGAGACTATTTCTTTTGCACCATAGAAGGAATATGGTTTCACACAAGATTGTACCACCATGAATGACAATGAGAAAACACATAGAGCTACAAATATCATTTAATGAGAAGCAACACAATAGAAGCAATTTAATTATTTAGAAGGAATAGGTGAATCATGAAATTAAAGAATGATAGCACCAAAAATAAGGAAGTCCAAGGCTTGACATTTATTGGTAGAATGGACAAGAACTTGATGATATGCACAAAAATATTGACTTTTTTATTGTTTCTATAAATTTTCTTGTGTGTTGGAGGAGGGATAGTAATTAAGTCGGATTTGAGTAGCCTCAAAAAAATATGCTCTTTCTTAGATAGAGGATGGGGTGTAAGAAGTACTCCTTTCTCTTATGAAGATTTTTTTTCTCACAAGAGGAAGACATAAATGCATCAAAAAATTGAGGATATGTAGACAAAGGAAGAGGTTGGTAACCTAAACCCCTTTTAGAAAGGTATGGTGTAAGTTATGTTTGAAAAAAAGGACAGACTACTGAGGGGGGGTGAATCAGTTGTCACATAATATTTAAACTTTTTAGTCTTGACTTAATCTTAGATCTGATGAATGAATAATAAACCATGAACAATCAACGCATAAGAAACACAGAGAACACAAAGATTTTTACATGGAAACCCTGTTAGGGGAAAAACCATGGTGGAGGTTAGTCCACAAGATTATACCATGTTAAAAGTATAAGAATAATGGGAATGCACATGCATTCAGGCACACTGCCTAGAGCTCACTGCTCGAATACAAAAGAGGACTCATTTTCCAAAGAAAGGTTTGGATTAAAACCATCCAAATTTGAACTAAGAAAATAGCTTCCACACAAGCCTGATTACAGTTCTAGTTAAGCACAAAAAACCTTCTTCACACTTTGCTCAAACTTATTCACACTCTGCTCAACCTTCTTCACACTCTCCTCTACAATGAAATGGTATTTGCCTATACACACATAGGAGAACACCGAGCATAATTTACTCAACGAGCAAAATTTACACCGATGAAACAATCCCTCTTATATATCCACAACATGAGATTACATCAACAACTTTCCCGACCAGAAAAATATAAAACATATTTTCAATGTCGGCCCAAATTTACAAAAAAAATTGCAATGTGAATCCACCAAGGTCAGACACAACATGGTGGAGACCCAAATTAAGAACTCCAACATAAAAATACTTCAATTAATTTCACCTCAAAGATCCACAACATGCTACCACCATCATGTCAGCCAAGAACATGAAAAACCAAACACAAAGATAAATCTTTGACCACAAACACACTAATCAATGTGGACATACAAAAAAAATATAGCATGATCTAGAATCATCCACACACAACAAGAACTAATAGATAAACATCTACAGCAATAGAAATTACTAGAATCACATAAACTTCACTCAGGAACACTGACAGAACCCACAGAAATACTGTCAGAACACATTTGTTCATAGCACGAGCAAAACTTTATGCGGACCTCTGAAACTTTTGGTAGATGAACTAGATACTCTCATAAACAAACCCTTTAGACCACAATAATTGATCTTCAATGTACATAATAATACACCTTCATGACCTTCACTATTCCACTGGGAACCTGCAACTCTTCTTTTAACAATTTTCTCAATATCCTTGACATATGTAGCCTTCAATGCAATATTGCTAATAGTGTTGACATCAATGACAACCACATATCAACAACATGTCCAAAACATCCAAAAATACCCCCTTTGGCATTGATGGCAACACATGATGTGAAAAAAATACCACCAACACATCTCTCAATCAGCACTTACTCCTCCTTACATTCTGACTCTTCTTCACATTTCTCTTCTCCCCTAGAAATATTTTTCACATTGCTCTTCTCCCCCTTTGACATCAATGGAAAAGATAAGAATTATCTTCCCACATACAATATCTAAACCACATATCTGCACATTTAACCACTCCCCCGGATTACTAGCCATGGAAACATCAATCCAGACCAGAATATGATCATGAAATGCATAGATTGATGCAAATTCATGCATGCTAGTTCATATGAGGAGGGGTAATCACCCCTAGCATCCCTCTGAGATACTCAAAAGTATCCTTTGGCAAAGGCTTGGTAAAAATGTCTACCATCTATTCTTTGGTAGGCACATACTCCAGTATGACTTCTTTCTCACTCACTTTCTCCCTCAAAAAGTGGAACTTGATTGATGTATGTTTGGTCTTAGAGTGTAGCACCAAATTATTTGATATGTTAATTGCACTTGAGTTGTCATAGTATATGGAAATAGGTTCATCATATACTACTCTGATATCTTTCAGCATTTGTTTCATCCACATCACTTGAGTACAATTATTTGTAGCAGCAATATACTCTTCCTCAGCAGTAGATAGAGAAATGGAATTCTGCTTTTTACTCAACCATGACACCAGCTTCTTCCCTAGGAAGAAAGTACCACCACTAGTACTCTTCCTATCATCTACATCTCCTGCCCTATCCATATCAATATATGCATTCAAAGTAATATCATCATCCTTAGGATACCAAAGCCCAAAATCAATTGTTCCTTTCAGATATATGAAAATTCTCTTCATAGTAGTCACATGGGATTCTTTTGGATCAGCCTAAAATCTAGCAACCATACATATAGCATTCATAATGTCTGGTCTAGTCTGAGTTAAATAGAGTAATACACCAATCATTGATTTGTATCTTGTTTTATTTTCTTTAGGAGAATAATCATTTTGTGTTAACTTACATTCGGTTACCATGGGAGTACCAACAAGTTTTGAGTCATCCATGCCAAAATTCTTCAACAACTCTTTCACATATTTAGACTGAGATATGAAGATCCCCTTTTCTAATTGAGAAACTCGCAATCCCAGAAAGAACTTCATCTCTCCAATCATGCTCATCTCAAATTCACTCTTCATTTCATCAGCAAAATTCATACATAGATTATCATCTCCTCCAAAAATAATTTCATCAACAAAGACTTCAATAATCAACTCTTTGTCATGATCCAACTTGAAATATAATTTGCTATCAGTAGTACATTTATTGAATCCAAGCTTTAGTAAATACTTGTCTAGTCTAGCATACCAAGCTATGAGGGCTTGCTTGAGTCCATATAGAGCTTTATTCAATCAAAAAACCATGTCTTGCTCATCATTCAATTGAAATCCATCTGGTTGTTCAATATATACCTCTTCTTCTAACTCACCATTTAGAAACGTTGACTTCACATCCATTTGATAGAACTTGTAGTTCTTATATGCAGCATAAGCAACAAATAACCTTTCAGCTTCAATTCTGGCAATAGGGGAAAAGGTTTCTTCAAAATCAATACCTTTCATTTGTGAATACCCTTTACATACCAATCTTGCTTTATTTTGTACCACTTCTCCTTGTTCTTTCAGCGTATTCTGAAAGACCCATTTAGTACTAGTCACATTTTTGTCTTTAGGTCTGGGAACAAGTATCCATGTATCATTCTTTTCAATCTACATTAGTTCTTCCTTCATAGCTTTCATCCAGTATTCATCATTGCAAGCTTCATTGACATCTTTAGGCTCAATCTTGGAAATCAGGCAATACTCTTCTACAATCTTCCTTCTAGTCTGCACACCTTTATTCTTGTCTTCTATAATTTTATTTTAAGAATGATTTAGCTTTACATACCTCAGAGTTTTAGGATTCTCTTGAACTTCTAATTCTTCTGCTCTTTCTTCTACACTTGCACTTTTCTCTGCTTCCTAACTACCTTGATTTACCATAACAAATGAAAATTGTTTTAACGGAACATATGGCACAATTTGAAGTTGATTTTGTGTCTAAACATTCTTCCGTTTGCTTGTGTTGTCTTCATCTAAATCATATCCACAATATCTGGATGATTTAGCATAATCGTCATCAACTCTAACATTTGTACTCTCAACCATTTTTATTAATCTTCTATTGTAGCACCAGTAGTCCTTGCTTCTAGTAGAATAACTTAGAAAGATTCCTTCATCACTTCTTGCATCAAAATTTCCTATATCATCATCTCTCTTGATGTAGCATTTGCTTCCAAAGATCTTGAAATACCTAACAATAGGCTTATAACCAAACCATAGTTCAAAAGGAGTCTTACCAGAATTACCATTTACATTTACCCAGTTCAAAGTGTACATAGAAATGCTTACAGCTTCACTCCAATAGATGTGAGACACATTTCCTTCAATCATCATTGTTCTAGCAGCATCCAAAACTATTTTGTTCCTCCTCTCTGCAACTCCATTTTGTTGAGGGGTTCGAGGAGAAGATAATTGTCTTCTAATTCCATGCTCATCACAGAAATAATTAAAATCCATGGAGGTGAACTCGCCACCTCTTTCTGACCTTAGGCATTTTATTTTCAGACCTTTCTCATTTTCCTCCATAGCTTTGAAACTTTTGAACTTCTCTAATGCTTCACATTTTTCTCTTAAGAAAGCAACCCATATCATTCTAGAGTAATCATCAATAATCAGCATAAATTACCTTTCTCCATGAAGACTTCTGACTTCGGAGGGACCACATAGATTAGTATGTATCAGCTCTAGTAATTCATTTGAATGATGTTGTTTTCTCTAAAAAGAAGCTCTAGTATGTTTTCCCATCCGACACTCCTTGCAAATTGTGCTAGCAGGATTCACCAACTTAGGTAGATCTCTTATTGCTTGAGTAGAACTTACCTAGACAATTTTATCAAAATTCATATGACACAACCTCCTATGCCATAACTAGCTTTCATCTACTTGAGCAATTAAACAACTTTCACTAGCAGCATTCAGGTGAAAAATATTACCTTTTTCCTATTTACCTAAAGCAATTACATTTCCAAAACTTCCAAGTATCCTGCATCTTCCATTTTTGAACTAAAGATCATAACCCTTGTCCACCATCTATCCAACACTCAACAGATTGTGCTTCAAGCCTTCAACATAAAGAACATCATTAGTGTTATGCTTACCACCAAGACAAATAGATCATCTGCCACGAGTCACACAAGCATTTTTATCTCAAAATCTCACAACCCCGTCGTCATACTACTTTAGACTTACAAATTTTATTTTTTCACTAGTCATATGATGTGAGCATCCACTTTCAATAACTCACTCATCCTTTTCTTCAATTTGGGCTGCAAGAGCTTTCTCAACTTTAGCAAATTCAGTAGCCACTGGACTATTTTCCTTGATAGAAATGAAAACTCAATCATTTTCATTTCCATTCTATTTATTAGACTCTTCATTAGTCACACCTTCTTCAGCAAAATAACATTTCTTTCGAAATCTAGGTTTGTAAGGCTTAGACCTAGGAACTCTTTCAGGACACCTTGATGCAAACTGGCCTATTTTACTACAAGAAAAACATTTGATAGGTAGCTTTCCTTTATACTTACCTTTTCCTCTACCTTCTTTCTTTACTTGATCGATGCTTCCAACTCTTCTACATCTCTTTCTTCATCTTCAAGCTATTTCATTTCTTCCTCATACTTGAATGTCTTTCTAGAACTCTCTCCTGGATCATATCTTTGCTTGTTTCTTCTGGATACAGTAGGCTTAAATGCAGTTTTAGTCTTGGGAACAGATTCACTAAATTCACTCAACTCAAAGGCAGCAAGTTTACAAATCAGTGTATCCCTTGTCACATTCATCAATGATCTAGTTTCTTCAATAGTATGAGCCTTCGCTTTGTAGGGGGGAGGCAATGATCTGAGCACTTTAGCCACAATTTCTTCCTCATCCAGGGTACCATCGGAACATCTAATACCCATCACTATTTCATTTTCTCTTTGCATAAAAGAAGAAATATTTTCATCTTCACCCATCTTCAAGTCTTCAAAATTTCCTTTCAAACTTTGTAGCTTAGCCATCTTCACCTGTACATCTCCTTCATACAAAGTTTCCAGCATTGTCCACATCTCATGAGTTTTCTTCACACCTATCACATTTGTCATTTTTGAATCTATTAGAGCACTAAGCAAAGCCTCCATAGCCCTAACATTATTATTAGCTTCTTTAATCTCATTAGTAGTGGAAGGACCATTCACAAGTATAACATATGTATTATTTGTAATCTTCCAGAAGAGTTCACCAATACACCTCAAATGACACTCCATCCTAGTTTTCCATAATGAGTAGTTTGTTCCATCGAATCTAGGATATTCCTTCTTGTATGATGTCATCTCGGATCACCTCAAGCTTTAAACTTCTTCAGAGGAACCTGCTCTAATACCAATTGTTGGAAAAACAAGGACAGACAACTGAGAGGGGGGGTGAATCTATTGTTACAGAATATTTAAACTTTACAATCTTTACTTAACTTAATCTCAGATCTGATGAATGAATAATTAACCATGAACAATCAACACATCAAAAACATGGAGAACACCAATATTTTTACGTGGAAACCCTATTAGGGGAAAAACCACAGTGGATGTTAGTCCACAAGATTATACCATGTTAAAAGTATAAGAATAATGGGAATGCACATGCATTCAGGCACACTGCCTAGAGCTCACTACTCAAATACAAAAGAAGACTCACTGTCCAAAGAAAGGTTTGAATTAAAACCATAAAATGTGAATTGAGAAAATACCTTCTACACAAGCCTAATTACAGTTCTAGTTAAGCACAAAAAACTTTTTCACACTTCGCTCAAACGTCTTCTTACTCTACTCAACCTTCTTCACACTCTGCTCTACAATCAAATGATATTCGCATACACACACATAGGAGAACACTGAGCATACTTTACATAATGAGTGCAATTTATAATGAGTTCAATTTACACTGATGATACAATCACTCTCATATATCTGTAACATGAGATTACATCAACAAATTTATCGGCCATAAAATATAAAACATATTTTAAATGTCGGCCCAAATTTACAAATAAATTTGCAATGTGAATCCACCAATTTTGGCCACAACATAGCAGAGACCCAAATGAACTCCAAAACAAAAATAATTCAATTAATTTCACCTTGAAGATCCACAACACGCTACCACCATCATGTTGGCCAAGAACATGAAAAACTAAACACAGAGAAAAATATTCGACCACAAACACACTGATCAATGTGGATGTACCACAAAGATAGAGCATGATATAGAAGCATCCACACACAAAAATAACTAATAGAGAAACATATGTGGCAAAAAAAATTACCAGAATCACATAAACTTCACTCAGGAACACTAACATAACCCACAGAAATACTGTCAGAACACAACTATTCATAGCACGAGCAAAAATTTGTGCGGACCTCTAAAACTTCTGGTAGATGAACTAGATACTCTCATAAACAAACCCTTTATGCCACAACAACTGATCTTCAATGTACATAACAATACACCTTCATGACCTTCATTATTCCACTGGGAACTTGCAACTCTTCTTTTAACAAATTTCTCAATATCCTCGACATATACAGCCTTCAATGCAATACTACTAATAGTGTTGACATCAATGACAACCACATATCAACAACACATCCACAACATCCAACAAGTTACACTGGATCCTTTACTCCTTGTTCAATGCTTCCTAAACCATTTTCCTTGCATCCAAGTTTAGATAGGATTTTGAAACCAATCCCATGATTTCTTTCAAACTCAGATGGAGAAGGAGAAGCCATGTTACTATTCTTTTCTAAATGAGAAGTATGGTAACTTTTTAGAGAAGGGTTGGCAACATTGACATGACAAAGAGGAGTGATTCTTTTCGAAGAATGCATATCCTTGTTGAGTGTTGAGATATAAATATTAGAAGTTTCATTTCTATATGTAACCAATACTCAAGGGATATAAGATAAATATCCCTTGTTGTTAGAGTAAGAAGGAACATTATCATGAAGTGAAAGTGTTTAGGAATTTATTAAAGTAAAATAATTCAAAATAGTTTATTTAAGTTGCTTAAAAGAAATAGATTGTGAAAATGAAACAAAAGAATCTTTAGATTAGATTATGATATTTTATACTCTCCCACAAAGGAGGGTGTAAAATCTAATGAACCCCAATCATCATCAAAATATGTATTTGAAGATGAAGCATTTTTTTTTGTACTGTTAAAATTAGATGTTTGAGAATAATAAGGACAAGATTTTGTGGATGCCATTGAAACAACCTCTAGCTCCTAGAGCTTTGATGGTGAGATTGTATACTCTCCAATGAAGTATGGTTTAAAATCTAATGAATCTCAATCATCACCAAAGAGAAAATTTATAGGTCATTTATGATCATTATCATTAAAAGGCAATGGTTCTACTTTTGGAGATGAAATCAGAGTATTAAGAGATTGGGAAATAGGAGGTCGATGCCTAACTTCAACTTGTAAGCAATATTTCAATGTTTGAATCTGCTTCAATCATATAGAGCTTATCTTTGTACAAAAAATTTATTTTATGGTGAAGAATAGATGAGATCTACCCCATGGCATGAATCTATGATCTACCAAGAAGAAGACTATATTAAAGAGGATCCTGCATGACATGGATAAGGGTAGAATAATTCATAAGTCCAATATCAATTGATATTGTTATTATACCTAATGATTATATTCCAACATTATCAAAGCCATGAATAGAAAGGGAATTAGGTTTGATGAGAGACGTATCTACATTGATCTTATGTAATTGTTCAATGCTATGAATATTAATACTTGATCCATTATCGATTAGAGTATGATTTATTCTAGTTCTATTAATGATGACAAGAATCATAAGAGTATCATGTTGGTTTTCAATTTCAATATATGGTATTCATGTTGGTGTAATATAATATCTAAGTTTGTTGCATGCATACCATTGAACAAGGTTGCTACATAGTTTGTTCTAATAGAAGGTGGTACAACTATCTTCTATAAAGTCTTCTAGAGCATCATGTGGTATGTAGGTGCAGTTTGTATTAAGTCCCAAAGAGAGATCTTAGCCTGAGTATTGAGGAGATGCTTGAAAAGATCATAATATTTTCTCAAAGATTGAGAAAGACTCTGAAATGGAAGTGGTAATGGCTTGTATTTATTTAGTTGTTTGTTATTTCAAGTATTATATGTGTGAGAAATTGCATGATAATTAGGTTGTTGTGATACAATTTGATCAAAATTTTGTTTGAGTAAGTTCTTTTGCTAATTTAAAAATTCAAGTAAGATATTGAGGTGGGTTTGGAATACCTCAAATAATAAGAACATGTTTATTTTGTGATCGAGGAACATTAGAATGAAGATACACAATAATTTTTGGTTTTAAAATTTCAATTGTGTTGACTATTTATTTACAATCTTTTGTTGATGAGGGATCATGTGTGTTTGGACTCTTCATCTATGCTTGTCATGTTGCTTGAAGGAAGAACATTTAAATTAAGGAAGTTGTCAATGATTGTATCCACTTTCACCATAATATCCTCATGAGTAGGACAAATTTTGGTAGAGAAATAAGCATATTTCTCATTATGACTTAAAGAAGGAAGTGAAGGTAAAGTGATGTTAAGAAAGGTATCAATGATTGTATAATCTTGTGCCAAGATATCCTCATGAGTGGGAAAATTCTTGGTCAGCCAAAGGCTGACATATATCCCTTTTGATAGCATGGAATGGGGTTCAGGATAGTGCCCAATTTATTTATTTTTAAACATTTTGCTATGAGAAGACAAGTTTTTTAAAAGAAAACATGTTGCTATATTCCCTTTTTGTATGTATTATCATGAAAAGAGGAGGATCTAGGGTAAATTGACCAAATGTGACATAATGTGAATGTTATATAATGAAATATCTAAAATAGAGAGAATACCTAAATGGAAAATGTAGAGAAGAATCAATCACTAAAATCTAGAGCAGAATTGGTAGGATAGGTGTGTTGGGATCCCTAATCTATAAGTGTTAGAAACTAGGGTGTCACATCCTATGCAAGTGTATCAATGTCTAAGCACCTCTAATGACAAAATCATGAAGTTTGACAAAACTTTGGTATTCAACGTGTCTTTGTCTGTTGATTAAGAACACATAAAAGCATGAATTAGTGTTTTTAATCCTTCAAAGGAGTTGATAGGTCAAATAAACTTCACACATGAATAATCCTAGGAGGAAGAATATGGAAGAAGGGGTTGACAAGACATATTTTCTAATGAAATTTTAAAAGAATGTGTTTTAATTTGTGCTTTTATAAAGATAAAAGACTTGAAATGCTTTATTTTTCTAAAGAAAATATATAATATTTAAAAATATACATAATATACTCAGATCTAATGTCTTAATCAAGTAGATAAAATCTGAAATTATTTAGCTAAATCTGATTATTTTTCAAAAATATATTCTATGTTGGATTCACCAATCATGTTAAGTGTTTGGTGAAAAATGTAATGCTTTATCTTAAAAACTAAATGATTGCATATGAATAAAAAGGTCTTCAAATAACCTAATGTCTAGATCAAATTAAAAAATATATGCTTATAAATCAAAATAATTGTAATTATAAGAAGTGTCAGGTTCACCAAAATGTTAAGTGGGAAAAGTGATCCTAGGTCTAACTACTGAATCAACCTAGATCTAGCTTTCCCTTTTTCTTAACATACTAGCAAGGGTTTTATGATTGTCTAACTACCTTAGAGGATATCCAATCATCTTGGTGTTACGTTCATTTGTTCCAAAGCAGGTGGTTTTTTTTAGTGTGATTTGATTAACCTAATTGATACAAGGCCCTAATATGAAAAGGAAAATTATTGCACAAACAAAAATAGAAAATTATAGAAATGAGTATAGATTTAAGATGTATAGACAGAGGGATACTTGTGGTTGAAAGTTGAGACTAAAATTTAGGGTCAAGGGTGTGGTGTATTCTATTCCAAGGGTTTTATGGCCGATCAAAAGTCCTAACAACCTGTAGCAGGTTTCTCTATAGTTTCTACAATATGTTATTGATAAAAGTTTTAGATTTGGATCCCACATAAAAAAGAGGGGAAATGTTGTGTTTGTATAGAATTTTTACTCAACAAAACCCTTGTGTTTGTTTTCACACCTCCATAACATAAATGATAATGGTGATATAAATCATGTGCCCTCATGGGAGTAGGGGAAAATTAAACAACTAATGATTGTAATATATGAATAACATAAGATAATGTTACCTTAACTATGATACTCTTGTTCAAGTGATGTCACACCATAGGTTTCCACAAAGAGTTATTGAATATGGAATAAATTATCATGAACATCTGGAAGGGTTAGTCCACATAATATAATAGAAATTCATAGCAAGCTTGCAGAGAAGAATAGAGAAATAGAGAGTAGCTAGAGAGAGATTAAGTTGCTCTAGATTGCTTAGATATTCAAATGGGGGAAAGACATATTTATATGAGTTGAAACAAGTTTCATGTACTAATCATTAATAAAAGCTAATAAAGGATTTTAAATTCGTAATTATATTGAGGCCAACATTAAGATCTAAGATTTAGGGCTCAATTAGGTGGGATAAGGGCATTGGGTACCTTAGTTCAGCCCTTTTAGCTTTTCTTAAGTCTATTAAATAAATATTTAATTTAAGTTCCCAAATTTAACTTAATTTACTAGAAATGGTAATTAAACAGGTAAATTATAAGCATAATTATGCACATGCACTTAAGAGGGTTCAAATATAGTGTGAATTGTGAAGCGTGAAAATTTTTGACACTATAACAAGTAATGACATAATTAATATTGTATGTGATTCCATTAAGGCCTTTGATTTAAGTTATGTTTATATTACTATTGCATGTTTAATTCATTTAGTTCATTAAAAAATGAAGATTTCTAATACTATCTTATGTGATTCCCTCAGAGCCTTTGATATAAGAAACATTTTAAGTTCTTTAGTTTGATTCTTTTTAACTATTTGAATCCCCAATTAGTACTCATATATTACTTCATATTTTGACATCAATAATTTTTATATTACAAATTTAATTTCACTCTACTTCTAACATTAGTATCAAATCCAAGGTCTAAAAGTCAACCTTCATCCATGACATCAAGGCACAAAAAATGATGCAAGAGCATCCAATGGTGTAAGGGAAATCTCGCATCACCCAAAAATATTGTATTTTCATTTTTTTTTGTAGTTGTATTTAGTTGTTTTTGGACCCATGGCAACATCTACAATCTTTGGGATAGTCAAAACTTTGAAAACAACCAAAAATAATCACCTACTTTTTTTAGTAAGTTGGCCTATTTAGGTTCCTAGATAGTGGAATTTTCGGTGTCAAAATAGGGTTACACCTTCTAGAATATTCTAAGGTAGTTACACTTATTGGATAAAGATGAAGAACAAGGGTTACAAAAGCAAGCTCTAGTGGTGTAGATCATAGTTTTTGGCTTGCATATTTATGTAATGAGAAGATCCATGAGGTTGTAATATGTTAATTTCTGAGTATTGTAATTTCACTTCATCAAGATAATAGAAAGCAAGTATTTTCTTTTGTTTTCTATTTATTTATCTTGTTTAGTTGTGTATGTTATTTTTTAAGGGGAGTAGCCTTCATCAAGTGGTATTAGAGCAAGAGTTCATGAGTGTGTAGATTAATATCTGAGTCAAAAAGTTAAAGACACCTCAATATATAAGGTTGTCTTAATTACTAAGCATCATTCATCTAATACATAACATACATATGTCTAAAATTATACAATGGTAAATAAAAGTTCTCACAAGGATACAAAGATCTACTATCTAGCAAGTTGTGCTACTCTAGGTTTCCATGCAAAATGATGGGTCCTATAAGGCTAGCAAGTTGTGTTATGCTAGTTTACTCACAAGAAAATGGATATAGAGGACAAAAAGTTATGTTATGCTAGGTGTCCATGTAAAAACTATTAAGTTTAGAAACTAACAAGCTCCATTATTGTAGGTTTATGGACTATTTGTAAAATCATGCCTCAAAGTAGTGCATAAATGTTTAAAGTCATGGGAGATAGTTTAACATCACGGGGGATGAAATTGGTAACCATCCCTCAGGGAGTGTTATAAACACCACCACCACCAAAGGAGTATGTCAATAATTCAAAACTCATAAGATGCCAATGAAATAGATAAGGTTATCTTCCCCCTTAAAATATTAGCATACCTTTTGTTGGATCTTAAAAATGCAAGTTACAAATCTTAAGAGGATGTCAGGCTCTATGATCAGACTTGCAACATTTTTGAACCAACGAATGGAGATAACCTATTTGGTTGATGACTCCCCGCACTTCAGGTTCATTTAGACCTAGGCGGGTAGACCTTTATAATGGAGTATATTAGAGGAATGTATGATTTGGTTGAATTTATGGATGTATCCACAATGGAAAATAGTGTGTGATAGATGAAAGCTTGTTAATTACTCCTACTCCTAGTACTGAATTTGAAATGTGAATGTTTGAATAATATTTTATGGAATTCTAAAATGAAATGGGTAAGACCAGTGCCTACTTTGGTTGGGCTAATGGAGTCAAGAGATGAATGATATGTGACTTACTTCCTGGCGATAATTCAAATTTCTTGGCACTTTTGATTGTTTATACCTTGTATAAATGTGCAAGAATGTAACTATTAGACTCTTCTTTATTCATCCAAATGATTCTTACTAGGTTACTATGATTAATTAATATGAAATTTTAATCCTTTTGAAGGAACCAGTTAACTGAATCACACAAAAGCAGTAAGTGTGCCCTGACAAATCAAATGTACTTCTGATTTGAATAACAAGATAGAATCAAGTTGGAGATAGTATGATAATTTTATCGATTATAGGGCTCTTCTTTAGTGATCCAAGTGATACTCCCAAATTACTGTGATCTACTAAAAGGATATTTAATTCTCTAAGAGAAACCACACAAGAACAACAAATGTGTTTTGATAAATTGAGTTCTAACACTCCAATTTAAATAATATGAAAGCACCAATCTGGAGACAGCCAAATAATCAGATAATAACAACAAACAATTGACAACAGTGTTGGACCACCAATTTATGCATTCTTCTCCATTATATAATTTCAAAAGATTATTCAATACACAGCATGATGTTCTATTGAGGTAACTGATCAACCTATCCAACTACTGATAATTTCCTACCTGCTACTTAATTCCTAATTCTAATGATCTTTAATTTTGATTTCAACCTTCATATATACATTGCATTTTCAAGAGTTGTGACTCTTTACATGTCTAACTGTTGCAGTTCTTCATTTTATTTTAAATAATTTCCTTCAAAAAATTAAAATACGTTAATCTTCATTATCTTTGTTTCCCATGAAAATCATTTCGCAATACTTCATCTTTAATTCCTTTTGCTAGTAATTTCTCACTTTATATTTTACCTGAGATGTCCTTTGGGTAAAATAATTACTCGCTTCATAGTTTTTATGCTCCCTTTTCTTTTTCCTCTTTGTGAGTTTTAATTTTGATTTGTCATCCCAACACTTGCATTTTCACCCAATAAATATGTCTTTCACGTAACAATAATTACCCAATCTCATAACTCCTCTGGTGAAAAATATTCCACCTCTAAGTGAAAATATTTTATAATTTTTACCCTTTATGCTTTTTATAGGTAAAATAATCATCCACCTTATAATCCCCTTGGTAAAAATGTGAAGTTTATATTTCTCAAAGTAATATTGTTCTCCATTATAAACACATTTTATTCAATCTTTTGATTGTACTTTTACCATATGTATTCACGTATCGGTGTAACTCAAAGCATCGAGGAGACTTATCTTTATCTCCACCGATTTTGATTCTTTCATTGATGAAGTTCCTCAATGTTGTCGGGCCATTGGAGGAACCTGTTATTTTGTCTCACTGATATGCAGTTCTCTCTCATTGGAGTAACCCACATAGTTGGAGAGATTTGAGGAACCCACTCTAATCATACATGTCTCTCTAATGCATTTAGGGTTTTTTATTTGGTGCGCTAAAATACTTTGAAGTGCTTTCTCCATGATCTCACACAATTCTTTGGCACAAAAAATTGCATTTCATCATTAATCACAATTGGAATTATGATACAATTCCAGTATGCAATCACTCTAATCTCTTTGAGGTTCTGTGAAGAAGCCAAATGAACACTCTAAGTTGTGATTTGTAGGGTTATTTTGATTCTAATTCCTCTGTTAATTCAATTTTCCTAGCAATTTCAAATTATTCTCAACAAATCTATTTTATGCATATCATGAGACTGCAATGGTCTGTCAAACCATATCTCATTTGAGCCTTCTGTTGAAACAACTCGTGCACCTTCTGCATGATTCCACATTTTTCATACATGTCGTATGTGATTTCAGCTTGGTAGCTTCCTGAGGTTTTCAAACCTTTTGCACTGTTTCTCTATTTTGGTCAATGGAGGGCCAAAATCTTGAAAATTTCTCTAATTGATATGTGTCGAGCTTCTGTCATTGCTCGAGTAATTTGGAATCTCCCACAACCTTTCAAAAGGCAGAGCAAAGAGATCCCTCATCTTTTTGTTACTCCTATAACAAACTCTTTTATAAACACTTCCCTCCAATAAAATTTCTTCAATAAAAAGCTCAATCCTTTTATATAGTTGTCAACATTTCCCTTAATTTGAAGGGATGACCTCCTTTCGAAGCATTGTCTTGAATAAGCTTTGATATTCTATGTGTATGGTAGTTGCACAAATGTATTATACCATAGGTACAATCAACATTTGCATATGTCTCATAAATGCTGGTTGCCCTGAAAATTCCCCTAATGTATCTATTGTAACCTTTTGTTGTTGATAAGAATCATTGTACATGTTTTGCGCATAGGAGGGAAATTCTATATCACTACCTCTAAAATTTTATAATTGTATGATTGATGAGTGTACACACTATCATATGTTAGATAAAAATGCTTGCAAGGTTATTTTGTGTGAAACTAAACGAGCTTCCAATTATGATTTCTCAAAGTGGGCCATTTCAGCAGATTTTTCAACTAAACTTTTGAGTGCTTAAATCAACTATTTCATTGTGAGAGCCTTAAATTTTGCCAAAATTTGCATGAAATTTTAAGCTCCAACAGTGGCTCCTATCTAGGGATGTATGCCCCTTGTGGTAATAGCAAGGATCCAAGTCTCTGGGAGAGCAAACCAAGTACTTTACTTATTGGGTAGGAAAGTCAAACTTCATCTTTGCTTTGAATTGGTATAATTTTTGCAAAATTACACCACAACTGATGGCACAAGGCCACCAAAAAAAGAAAAGCCTCTATTTTCCCCTATCATATACCTTATTTTGATTTGGGTTCATGATGAAGTTCCATTTGAAAACATTCATACAATCTTCCCTGATGTATCCACTTTCATTAAAAACTTTTAGAATAACACTGTGTTCAACTTGGCTCATGTTCCTCTTACCATTCTGTAGTTCATAATTTCCATTTTCATGTGATAAATTTTTTTCATCTTCATTATACAAAGTGTATTCACATTCAATGCAACATTTCTCATTATTCTTCTCACTATCGTGTATTTTAAAATGATCTCCCAATTGTAGTGAAAATCCACCATCTGAATGCCTCTCTTGTAAGTATGAAAAATTTATCACATCAACATCTTTTGGGATAATCTGATCTGAAACATTTTCTATTTCTTCCATATCACTAATTGGTAGTGATGTGAATTTTTTAACCACACAGTCATCATTATGTATATTTGATTCAATAAAGGTTGAGCATTTCTTACCATGATGTGCAAACCAACGTCATTCTCAAAGATCTTTGATTTTTTTTTATATATTCCTTCTTGAACTGAGGAAAACATAGAATCTTTATCAGCTTCAAGAGTTTTTCCATTATTATCACACAAAGTACTTTCATTTCCAAAGCAAATGCATGTTGAGGATGAAATTTCTAAATTATTCTTATGTGTAGATCTCAGATATTCCATGGTTAGAAAATCTAAAATTTGTTTACTGTTGAGTGAACATGCCTTTTCATCCATCTCATTGTTTCTATATTCTTTACTTTTTTCATCATCAAAAAGTGGCATTCAAATGCATTGATCTCATATTCATTTGCTTCACTAATTGATACACCATCCTGATTATTAGAAAATGCTTCATCCTCATCATAAAGTGGATTTTAATCCTTGGAAAAATGTCATATGATCTTGTAATCAAGGGAAAATCCTAAATTTATTATTAGAGTGGTTAGCACAATAACATAAAAATTCCTATGAAAATAACAAAGCACAATGGAAGTGAGGTGAAGACAAAAGGGATAGTGTTACCCTATGTCTCCACCTTCCATGATTAACCTCTGTTACACCTCCTAGCTTGCAGATAAATAACAATGCCCTCAGATTTATGAGCAACTATGACTAAAGACTAAGCCCTATGCAAGTGTTGAAGGATTTGCAGAAAATAAAAATAACCCTACAATGAGCTAAAAATGGCTATGACTGTTAATGACTATGACCTAAGTTGACAGCAAGTTGACATAGACTAAGAATGCAAGAGTGAATAGGCTAAAGGCAGAGAGATCTCTCCAAGAGCCAAGAGACAAAGAGACCAGAGAGCCAAATGAGAACAAAATTGCCATTTTATAAAAGCGCAATTTTGAATGTGTGGCAGGGATGAGAAGATGACAAAAGCCTAGAATCGATGATCAAGATTGAATGTTGCAATAAAATTAGGGTTAGGTCAAAATTAGGGCAAATGATAAGGATGAAGGGCCAAGATTGAATTATAAGATAATTCAATCAAGGGTCGAAATTAAATGAGATGTCAAAAGATAAGAATTAATTTGGAAGATAAGATGGCACGGACAAAGAGGTTGCTGGAGAAATTAAATAATAAAATTTATTTACTCCAGTTGACCAGTAAATAATTCAATAATAAAGATATTATTAAATTATAGAAGAATGTGACAAAGGAATCATTTCGAATTAAATAATAATTTAATTCAAAATTCAAGAGACTGGACCAAATTAAATAAATTAACTTTATTTAATTTAATGAGAGAAGAGGTTAATGAATAATTAAATAATTAAAATAATTATTTAATTATAGTAGAAAATGGACAAAAATCAAATAAATTAGAATCTATTTAATTTTTAAAAGAAGGGGACTTGCTTAGTGGCGTAATTAAATAAATAAAATGTATTTATTTAATAATCAAGAGGAATAAATGACAAAAGGGAAATTAAATAAATTAAGAAATTTATTTAATTAAAGGAAGACTTTAGGTAATTAATGACGTATTAGATAAATAAATAAAATTTATTTATTTAATAATCAAGGAGAAATAAATGACAAAAATGAATTAATTAAATAATTAAATTTATTTAATTAATAGAAAATTATGACTTTAGAAAATAATTAAATGGTAAAAGTATTTAGTGTAGGAAATGAAAGGGGCAATGTTGAATAATCTAAGAGTTGCAAGCCTAGGACAATTTTATGTGTCTACAGATCTTTTTCTATCTTTTCATCATACAATGGGTTTGAAAATTTTTAAAAACCATTTTCAAATGTACAAACTTTTTCTTCATTAATTGTGTCATAATGGCACTCAACTATAGTTGGAGGTGTTATTCGCTCACTATCAAATGGACTTGCTTCTTCTATCACATTTTCCATTACTTCTTCCTCTTGATCTTCATAAGAGCTACAAGAATCACTTAATTGCAAATCCACATGATTGTCATCAAAATCTAGATTTTCAATGGATTCTTCATAACATTCCCAGTCACAATCTGCTATGCAGGAGAGACCCTCTATGTCTTCATCCTCATCATGCAGGTTGTTATAACAATCTTTTTCACTGACACACCCATCCTCTATGAACTGATCACAATCATTTCCCTCTTCATCGTTGTAGGGCATACTATTCCTTTTTCCTTCAACTTCTAATCCATTATTGTGAATGCTAATGCATACATGGATGCACCTCCATACCATCTGAATCATGGCTAATATATTCCCCAAGCAGTGCTTCTTCAGCAATATGGATAACCATCTGAATTATGGTTGAATCATGGCTAAGAGGTATTTGTGTAAGGATAACCATCAGTCATTTGAGTAGAGAATTTCCAAATTCTCCTTTGTGTCTTCTTAGGTTACAAAATGCATCCCATGGAGATATGCAACATTCTGATTTCATGTTGGAGTCTTGATTTTTTTCTTGAGTATATGAATGCTCATCATTTTCCTCCTCAAATTGTTGATTCTGATATACATCTTGCTGCAGTTTTTTATTGAAACTTCCAAGGGGGGTGAAATTGTGTCGCACATTTTGATATGGTGTTTGGTATTGATATGGATAATATTGAATGTGTTGATATTCTTGGTAGCTTACCAATCTTTGACTAGGAGGGACAAGATAAGCATTTATTTGATTTGATGGTTGTGGTGCATAAATGTCTTGTTGTGAATGATATGCATTACCTCCATTGCAAAAATTCTCAATTGCACCATAATCTATATGGGGCAAGGAATAATTGCTATACATACTTCGGCCTGTGATATATATTTCTGACTAGCAATGTTGTAGTTTCAAACTATTTTTTGTATTCTTCATCAAATTTTTACCAAAGTCGCCACCTAATTTTCCAAAAGTAAGAAAATGAAATGGATTTTGAAATTGTTATTCGTTTACCCCAATGGAATCTCCTCACTCAAAAATATGAAAGTAATTACCCAAATGTGAAATTTATATAGACTCTTTAAATGGATAGGTTGGAACCAAATTTTTTGAAATTTGTACCTAGTGGAGTCACCAATCTATTGGATCTCCGAAATGCAGGTTACAAATCTTAAGAGGATGTCAGGCTCTATGATCAAACTTGCAACATTTTTGAACCAACGAATGGAGATAACCTATTTGGTTGATGACTCTTTGCGCTTCAGGCTCTGCTAGACCTAGGTGGGTAGACCTTTATAATGGAGCATATTAGAGGAATGTATGATTTGGTTGAATTTATGGATCTATCCACAATGGAAAATAGTGTGGGATAGATGAAAGCTTGTTAATTACTCCTACTCCTAGTACTGAATTTGAAATGTGAATGTTTGAATAATATTTTATGTAATTCTAAAATGAAATGGGTAAGACCAGTGCCTACTTTTGTTGGGCTAATGGAGTCAAGAGGTTAATGATATGTGACTTACTTACTGGCTACAATTCAAATTGCTTGGCACTTTTGATTGTTTATACCTTGTATAAATGTGTGAGAATGTAACTATCAAACTCTTATTTATTGATCCAAATGATTCTTACCAGGTTAATGTGATTTATTAATAGGAAATTTTAATCCTTTTGAAGGAACTAGTTAATTGAATCACACAAAAGCAACAAGTTTTCCCTAAAAAATCAAATGTACTTCTAATTTGAATAACAAGATAGAATCAAGTTGGAGACAGTATGATAATTTTATCGATTATAGGGCTCTTCTTTATTGATCCAAGTGATACTCCCAGATTATTGTGATCTATTAAAAGGATATTTAATTCTCTAAGAGAAACCAATTAATGAAACCACACAAGAACAACAAATGTGTTTTGATAAATTGAGTTCTAACACTCCAATTTAAATAATATGAAAGCACCAATCTGGAGACAGCCAAATAATCAGATAATAACAACAAACAATTGACACCAGTGTTGGACCACCAATTTATGCATTCTTCTCCATTATATAATTTCAAAAGATTATTCAATACATAGCATGATGTTCTATTGAGGTAACTGATCAACCTATCCAACTACTGATAATTTCCTACCTACTACTTAATTCCTAATTCTAATGATCTTTAATTTTGATTTCAAACTTCACAAATACATTGCAGTTTCAAGAGTTGTGACTCTTTACATGTCTGCCTGTTGCAGTTCTTCATTTTATTTTAAATAATTTCCTTCAAAAAATTAAAATACTTTAATCTTCATTATCTTTGTTTCCCATGAAAATCATTTCGCAATACTTTATCTTTAATTCCTTTTGCTGGTAATTTCTCACTTTATATTTTACCTGAGATGTCCTTTGGGTAAAATAATTACTTGCTTCATAGTTTTTATGCTCCCTTTTCTTTTTCCGCTTTGTGAGTTTTAATTTTGATTTTTCATCCCAGCACTTGCATTTTCACCCAATGAATATGTCTTTCACGTAAAAATAATTACCCAATCTCATAACTCCTCTAGTGAAAAATATTCCACCTCCAAGTGCAAATATTTTATAATTTTTACCCTTTATGCTTTTCATAGGTAAAATATTCATCCACCTTATAATCCCCTTGGTAAAAATGTGAAGTTTATATTTATCAAAGTAATATTGTTCTCCATTATAAACACATTTTATTCAATCTTTTGATTGCACTTTTACCATATGTATTCACATATTGGGGTAACTCAAAGCATCGAGGAGACTTATCTTTATCTCCACTAATTTTTATTCTCTCACCGATGAAGTTCCTCAATGTTGTTAGGCCATTGGAGGAACCTGTTATTTTGTCTCACCGTTATGCAGTTCTCTCTCATCGGAGTAACCCACATAGTCAGAGAGATGTGAGGAACCCACTCCAATCATACACGTATCTCCGATGCATTTAGGGTTTTTTCTTTGGTGCACTGAATTGCTTCAAAGTGCTTTCTCCATTATTTCACATAGTTCTTCGGCACAAAAAAATTGCATCTCATCATTAATCATAGTTGGAATTATGATCCAATTCAAGTATGCAATCACTTTGATCTCTTCGAGGTTTTGCGAAGAAGCCAAATGAACACTCTGAGCTGTGATTTGTAGGGTGCTTTCAATTCTAATGCCTCTATTAATTCAATTTTCCCTATAGTTTCAAATTATTCTCAACAAATCTATTTTATGCATATCATGAGATTGTAGTGGTTTGTGAAACCATATCTCATTTGAGCCTTCTGTTGAAACAACTTGCGCGCCTTCTACATGATTCCACATTCTTCATACATGTCTATGATTTCGGCTTGGCAACTTCTTGAGGCTTTCAAACCTTTTGCATCATTTCTCTATTTTGGTCAATGGAGGGCCAAAAGCTTAAAAATTTCTCCAGTTGATATGTGTCAATATTTTTCATTGCTCGAGTAATTTGGAATCTCCAACAGCCTTTCAAAAGGTAGAGCAAAGAGATCCCTTGACTTTGTGTTACCCCTGTAACAAACACTTTTATAAACACTTCCCTCCAATAAAATTTCCTCAATCAAAAGCTCGATCTTTTTATCCAGTTTTCAACATTTCCCTTAATTTGAAGGGATGACCTCCTTTTGAAGCACTATCTTGAATAAGCTTTGATATGCTATGTGTATGGTAGTTGCACAAATGTATTAGACCATAGGTACAATCGAGATTTGCACATGTCTCATAAATGTTGTTTTCCTTCAAAAGTCCACCAATGTATCCATTGTAACCTTTTGTTTTCAATAAGAATCATTGTACATGTTTTGTGCATAGGAGGGCACTTCTATATCACTACCTCTGAAATTTTATAATTTTATGATTGATGAGTGTGCACACTCTCATATGTTAGATAAACATGCTTGCAAGGTGATTTTGAGTGAAACTGAATGAGCTTCCAATTATGATTTCTCAAAGTGGGTCATTTGAGCATATTTTTCAACTGAACTTTTGAGTGCTTAAATCAACTATTTCATTATGAGAGCCTTAAATTTTTCCAAAATTTGCATGAAATTTTAGGCTCCAACACTTTCTATGCTGATATTTTATGGAAAAATAGGGAGGAATAGGGGATCCTCAAAAATGATGCACAACTCCAAAACTATTAATTGTTGCTTCCCAAGTGCATAGGTAAGGAAAATAATGCTAGAGACTATTGTATTACTACCGTAGATGAAATATGGTTGCATGTAATATTGTAGGTCACCATGAATGGTAATGAGAAAACACATGGAGTGAGAAATGCCACATAGTGAGAAGCAAGACAAATAAAGGATAGATATTATAATTTTGTATGGATAGGTGCCTCAACACATGGAGGAGTGATAGCTCCACAATCTAAAAGTTGTTTGATTTTATTGCTCAAGGCATAGCATTCATTTGTCGAATTATCGTGTACTCAATAATATGCAAAAAAAGAGTGATTTTTATGAAACTTATTATGTGTTGGAGGAGGAAAAGTAATTAAGTGGGCTTTGTGAAGCCTCAAAAATATGCTCTTGCTTGGATATAGGATAAGGAGTAGGATAAAATCCTTTATTTTGTAAAGATATTTTTTTCTCACTTAACGCTAGAGGTTATAAATATTGTAGATGATGGAGGATGGGATGTAGATGAAGGAGATGGTTGGAAACCTAAACACCCTTTGGAAAAGTATGGTGTATACTTCACATTATCCTTAACTCCTTGTTCCATGTTCTCATTATATCCAATTTCAGAAAGAATTTTAAATCCAAGCCCATAACATTTTTCTAACTCAAATGGAGGAGGATAATGTAAGGCCCAACTAATACTCAATAAACTTGATGATTAACACATCATTCAGAGGTGGTTCCTAACTGAACAGTCTACTAAACCCTTGTAAATACTTCATTTAATTATCAACCAGGGCTAACATAAGCTTGTGATGATGTTTGTAGTATATGTGCATCCAGAGATTCTATACTACCTATTTCATCTAGTATAGGTGCTTGACACATATTGAAAAGGAATTAGAGTTTAAACTGCAAAACAAGGAAAATGACTAAATCTAGAACTATTTCTACAAGTAATTACAACTTAAGACTGTGACTAGTTCACAGTGAAAACCTAAACTCTGTAATGAACTTAATATTGCTAACTTAGGCTTACTCCTAAATACTTCTAAACACTTGTCTCACTCCGAAGGATAATGCATTGAGATAAACAAAACATAATGTATAAAACAAGACATCATTCATGATTTAATTCATTTATAGAACATGAATTTGATTAAGAAAAATGCAATAATGAAAGAAACTACTCTAACAAAGTAAATTAATGGTGGAGCATAGTTACCTTGAGTGGGAATTTCTCAAGTTACTCTATCCACAGAATAAGCTCAAATATTTCTTAAATCAACTGATCAAAACAAGAAATTGAAAACCTCTTCATTGCATATAATAAGATTTCAAAATTTGACAAGAATGTATAGAAATATCTTATTCATGAAAGCATAACTAGAAAACAAGTATTGTTTGTGTAAATGGAAAAACTATATGAACATATCCATCTGCTATATCTACTCCTCAACCACTAATCCAACTATATAGGTTCGAGGGAGCTTTATTACAAGACTCAAAATAGAAAACCTAAATGAAAATCACCACTCCCCTATGAAATAGAGAGTGAAAAAGTCTACATAACTGAAAAGATGGAAGAAGATTATCAGGATTGAAACTCTATCCTTAACAATATAGTAGAGATGTGTATTGTGGAAACAATCATGTTGGCTTCCCAATCATCGTAGAGTCCTTCCTCCTTCAGCTATCTTATTGAATGGTCAGGTGATTCACAGTCATCCTCATTAATGATTTCTTCCAATTTTGTAACTTTCAAATTCCTATTATTCTAGAATTCCCACGCATCTATATCTGAAATCCCTTTGGCTATAGGCTACACTTCCTAGTTGATATGGGTTACACTTTGCTTACTCTGACTTCTCGAGTGCAAAGAGTTAATTCATCCAACATATACATAATACTAATAACCATAAATTAAACATAGATCCATATTGTATTCCATACACATTCACACATCTAATGATGCAATTACCATCATATCATAATCATAATTCCATGCATCGAAACCTAGTTCAAGTTACATGAAAGACATAAAAAGATAGATAGTTTTAGGAATGTATATGAAATGAGTATCTAGAAGTTTCTAAAATCATGAACTAAAATAAAAAAAAGCTAGCTAATAATTGGTCTCATCAAAGAACTATTTTTTAAATGATTACGAGAAGAATTGATTCTTTTGCAATAAGGCAAATCTTTTTTAGGTATTTAATTTTTAGGATTAGGAGGATCTTTATTAGTTTTATCCAACACATAAGGGATGAAATCTAAAGATCCCCCATCACCATCATGGGATGATGATGTTTGTGGATTTTTTGATGTCAAAGTTGTAGAAGATTGAACAAATGAAACAAAGGATTCCTTACGTTTAGATTGTGATATTTTTTACTTTCCCACAAATGAGGGTGTAAAATCTAATGAATCCCAATATTTTCCAAGCTATGTACTTGAAGATGAAGCATTTTTTTTATCATTAATTACAATTTGAGAAGATGAATGAAAAAATTATGTTTTAGCTACTGAAACAACCTTCGACTATTTAGGCTTTGATGGTGAGATTTTAGGCTCCCCAATAAAATAAGGTATAAAATTTAATTATCCCCAATCATCACCCAAGATCATGTTCATAGTATCATTATCATTGGAAGGTAATGGTTCAAATTTTGAAGATGGAATCAAAGTACTAAGAGAGTTGGAAATTGGGTGTGTAAATAAATTTCTTTATATGCTTTAACTATATATATCTTGTTATTATATTCTTATTTCATTGTATGATTAAGAGTATATGGGACTCCCCTCATAGAATGCATCCATAGTCTACCAAGAAGAATATTATATGAAAGAAGGTCTAGCATGACATGGATAAGGGTAGGAAAATTAGTGGGTCCCACTTTAATAGTTAGTGTTATTGTACCTAATGATTTCCTACTGACATTATCAAAGCCATGAATAAAAATATTATCAGGTTTTATGAGATATGCTTCTACACCAAGTTTATGTAAAAGGTCAACGCTACAAAAATTAATATGATCTATTTTCAATGAGTGTATTCCTAAACCCATAATTATTGATAATGACCATAATCATGAGAGAATCATATTGGTTTTGGATATCAAGAGGTACTTAATGTTGAGGGAATGTGATATCCAAGTTTTTTGTATTTATACCATCTAACAAGGCTACTACATCATTTGGTTTAAAAAAATTGGTACAATAATATTTCATAAAACCTCTTGGAGCATACTATGGTATGTAGGTAAAGTTATAATTAAGTCCTAAAAGGAGATCTTAGCTAGAGTATTACAAAGTTGT
>VDFB02000003.1:294837843-294863755 GCA_007258455.2 Sequoia sempervirens | reverse complement strand
TCATAAAGCTGGTTTTACCATTGACTTGGACAATAAAGCATACTTTGGGGAATCTGTTCAACCCTCCGGTCGCAAAAATGAGAAAAAGAATAAACAAGATAAAAAGGACGAGTCTCTAGGTGAAAACCGCAAGGCACCTCTAGACCATGAAAAAGTAAAAAGAAAGGACACATCCAAAGGTGAAAACCTCTCTGAGGTGCCTAAGGATGGAGGTTTGAACATTCTCCCCATTGCATAGGAAAAGTCACCCATGCTCGTGGAAGAATCAGTAGAAGTCAACATAGGCACAAAAGAGAATCCTCGATTGATTTATTTAGCAGTGTCACTGACAACACAAGAGAAACCAGAGTTCCACAACTTCTTTGAACAAAGACAGATTAATTTTGCTTGGTCATATGCCGACATGCCTGGGTTGGATCCTGAACTTGTTCTACATCACTTGCCGTTACAACCAGATGCTAAACCAGTAAAGCAGAAGTTGAGAAAAATGCATCCACAAATTGCTTTATTAGTGAAGCCCGGAACTCAAAACTCTTAGACATTGGTTTCATCGGACCTATTGACTATGCAGATTGGTTTGTCGCGTACCGGTTACCAAACCAGGCGGGGGGCATTAAATACCGCGATTTTGAAATGTCGGCTTAAAGCTTGTCCTAAGGATGACTTCCCTTTGCCTAATATAGACATGATAGTTGACATGGCGGCGGGATATGAGATGTTTGTCCCTTGGTTGGATTCTCAGGATATAACCAGATCAGAATAGCCACTAAAGATCAACCTAAGACAACCTTCACTTGTCCTTGGGGAACGTATTGTTGGAATGTTATGCCCTTTGGACTCAAGAATGCAGGAGCAACCTATCAACGTGCCATGACCACTATCTTTCATGATTTAGTACACACTTGTATGGAGGATTATGTCGATGACCTTATTGTAAAATCCAAGACAAGGGCACAACATTTATAGGTTTTAGACAAGGTATTTCAGAGGCTAGAGATGTATAATGTGAGACTCAATCCAAAGAAATGTGTGTTTGGAGTCAAGTCAGGAAAGCTGTTAGGTTATATCATTTCTAGATGAGGCATTGAAGTAGATCCAGCTAAGGTAAAAGCAATTATGGACATGCCACCACCCAACAATCTCAGTCAACTAAGGACATTATAGGGAAGGTTGCAATCTATCAGAAGATTTATAGTGCAGCTAGCAGACAAGACACATCCTTTTCAACATCTACTTAAGAAAAGAGTACCCTTTGCATGGACACCTAGGTGTGAAGAGGCTTTTCAACTGATTAAAGAATATTTACTTACACCACCTGTCTTAATGCCACCTGTTGAAGGAAGGCCGTTGATTCTTTATATCAGAACAACCCATTCATCACTCGGAGCATTGCTTGCACAGAATGACGATGAAGGTCATGAAAGGGCAGTCTATTATATCAGTCGGACTTTGGTTGGTTATGAGCTCAACTATAGTAACATTGAACGTGCCTGTCTTGCAGTAGTATTTGCTACCCAAAAGCTGCGACACTACATGATAAACCATCAAACAATGTTGATTGCTAAAATAGATCCTCTAAAATATCTTCTTAGTAAGGCAGCATTAACAGGACGACTGGCCAAGTGGGTCATGATACTTAGTGAGTATGATATACAGTATGTAGAGAGAAAGGCTATTAAAGGACAGGTCATTCTTGTCCGATTGAAGCGATACCCTCTGACGGAGATCACCATTAGTGGCGGACTTTCGATGAGTTCATATTCTACATTTGACACAAACATAACGACGTACTTTGATGGCTCACAGCCACCAAATCATGGTTCGGTACGGGATATTGTTTATCACACCACAGGGTGATTCCATCCCTAAATCATTCAGGATTGCATTTCCATGCACTAACAACATGGTGGAATATGAAGATTTAGTGACAGGTTTACGCATGGCAGTCAAGTGGAAAATCAAGAACCTACAGGTATATGGTGATTCTCAACTAGTAATAAGACAGGTAAATGATGATTATGAGACTAAGGATGAGAAGCTTGCTCCGTACAAGTGCATGGCTGATAGTTTTAAAGAGTACTTTGACACAGTCAAGTTTCATCAAATACCTCATGTTTTAAACAAAGCAGCAGATGCTATGGCTACAATTGCCTCACTCCTTGACATTCCTAACAACGTGCCTAAGTTTGAGTTCTTGGTCAAACAACTTTTGGTCCCCGCCTACGATATCCCAGATTCTGAAATGGTGTGTGACATTGTTGGTCCTGATTCCCCATGGTACAAAGAAATCTATGATTACCTTCATGCCGAAGTCATCCCCATTGGCCTATCCAATAACCAACGTAGGACATTCCTTCGCAAGTCAACAAAATATACCATCGTCGGAGACACCCTATATAGATGCGCTTTAGATAATACCCTACTGAGATGTCTTGATTCTACTGAAGCACAAGCAACCTTGCGTGGGGTGCATGAGGGTATATGTGGTTCCCATTCTAGCAGTCCTACCTTAGCCAAAAAGATTATGAGACTGGGTTATTATTGGCCTACTATGGAAAAAAACTCATATGTCTTTGTAACAAAATGTCGCCAATGCCAAGTTCATGGAGATTTGATACATGCCCCAGCACAGGAGCTTCATCCTATCACATCACCATGGCCTTTTGCCCAATGGGGACTCGACCTCATAGGTAAGATCCACCCCACCTCATCTAATGGACACAAGTTCATTATCACTGCCACTGAGTACTTTACGAAGTGGATTGAAGCCATTCCTATGACATACATTACCGGAACACAGATTTCTAGATTTATCTTAAACTATATCATCTGTCGGTATGGTGTCCCTCAATCTATAATCACTGACAATGGCCGCCCATTTAAGAACCAAGAAGTCCGTCACTTGTGTGATCAATTTCATATTCAACATCACTTCTCTACTCCATACTACCCACAAGGTAACGGCCAAGCGGAGGCGTATAACAAGACCATCATTAGAATCCTCAAGAAGACTGTCAATGATGCTGGTCGTGACTGGCATTTACAGCTTAACCCTGCCTTATGGGCTTATCATACAAGTATCTGTACTCCCACTGGTGCTACCCCATACTCACTTGTCTTTGGATCTGAAGCCATTTTGCCTATTGAGGTCGAGATTCCATCCCTAAGGGTATCACTGAAGGGCCACATTGCCGATGAAGAGTACCGAGTGTCGAGACTCCATGAGTTAGAATTCCTGGACGAGCGTAGACAGAAGGCACTGGACCATCTCCAAGCATATCAGAACCGCCTTCATCGTAGCTATAACAGGAGGGTTTTAAATAGAAATTTTGACATTGGTGACCTAGTTTTAATGGAGAACCCAAAGAATCAAGCAGAAAGAGATAAACCAGGAAAGTTTGAACCTAATTGGTTGGGACCTTATGTTGTTACGGAAGCTTTTGGATCAGGAGCGTATCAACTCTCTACTCCTGAAGGTGAACCATTGTCCTCACCAATCAATAGTATGCATCTGAAGAAGTTCTACGCATAGCTTCTGGGAGCCTTTGTCTTATTTAGCAAAAATACAAAAAAAAAATCAGAAAATAAAAAAATTGTTATCAAGGGGAAAACCTAGCAAACAGGCGTCTTGGTAACACCAAAAAAATTAGTTAATATGGAAAATAGTAAAGATAAATCAATCGTCCAATGGTGAAAACCACTTCGGTGGCGCTTTGGATAGGTACCATGGTGAAAACCTAGCAAACAGGCACCATGTGTACTCAACCCTGCTCCTTTGTCTACTATTATTCTAATCTATCTTGTACATACACCACTTACCTGTACATAGTCTCTACCCTGTACATAGTCCTTATTCCTGTACATAGTCCTTATCCCTATACATACTGACTATCCTTGTACATATCCCTTATTTTTCATGTCCATCATTTGTATATACCATTCATAATAAGTGGTAGTCTTTCCCATAACTTGGAACGATTGACATCGAGTGTATTTCATATCCTCCATTTTACCCTAGTCATAATCAGTTGGTCTTATACTCGACTGGGGGCAAACACTTGACATGCGTCATATTGGTTCTTACATTGGTTGTGTTGAAGACGTCAAACCATGGAAAATCTAAAAACATCGCCAAAATGACTGAAAACACAAAAACATCGGAAAAATTCAAAAGAATTAAAAAAAAATCAAAACATTTTGAAAATCCAAAAACAGAGTCAGAGTCAGTCGCACGTGTCAGTCTTTCTTGGTTGTCGAACTACGTTGCCTCTGCGACTGGACGTAGGCAAGGCCATCTGCCGATGTGCCCCCGAGGCATTAGGTCAATCCATTTAGGTTTGTCTGTACAAAGTCATGCGTCAATCCATATGTCTATATAACAAGGTCATTGGTTGTGTCGAACTACGAGGCATCTACGTGTACAACGTAGGCAAGGCCATCACACGATGAGCCCCCGAGGCCGCACTAGGTCAGTCCATTAGAGTTTGTCACATTCACTTTCACACATGTCTTTTATTTGTAGTCAGTCTTGTCGGTTGCAGTCAAGTCGAACTACGAGGTCTCTGCGTGTACAACGTAGGCAAAGCACATCACATGATGAGCCCCCGAGGCCACACTAGGTCAGTCCTTTAGGGTTTGTCGTCACACACAGTCAATTGTCAACATGTCATATCAAGTCATGCATTACTCTGGTGAACAAGTCAGCAATGTCTCTGAGTCATATCAAACAACTTGCCATACAAAACAATTCAAACAGATCAACCAACTGTCTGCTACAAGATGTGTCCTTCTTGGAAATAGATGTTATCAAAACAATCAACCTATGTCTTATTCAGGATGTGTCCTTCCTGCGTAATTGACAAGGTCAAAACAATCAAACATAGCCTTACACAGGTTATCACATCAACGGCGTCTGACTCAACGTCTTATACGATACATGTCTTTCTGAAACCAGGCTTTGTCATGCCTTATACAGATAGTCATAACATCGAAACCAGACTCACAGTCTTATCCGATATGTGTATCTCTTGCAATCAGGCTCTATCAATCAAACAAATCAAACAAACAAATCATGTTTTGGCAAATATTTTCATTGGCTTATTGACTTTATGGCTTGTTTATCTTATCATTTATCTTGAATTGATGACTAGGATTCATGTTACTAGCTTTCTCAATGATGTCCCATGAAGGATTTAGAGAAGCAACGGCGTATCGGAATTCTATTTTCTTTGACTGTTGTCTGTTGACTATCTTTTCAATTTGATTTTGAGTCATGTTACTAGTTTCCTCAAGGATGTTCCATGAAGGATTTAGAGGAGCAATGACGTATCATGACCCATCTTTTCTTTCGTTTGCTGTCTGTGGTTTGTCTTGACAAAAAGATTGGGGCAACTTGTGCCCTTAGTATGAGTTAATGACAATCCTTGTCTACGACTGTCTGTTGTTCGCAAGTGGATGACCTTGCACACCTTGATCTATGTCATATCACGGTGTTTGTCTCCATTTGTATTAGTCCCGCCCAATGATGATAAAGTGCAATACCTTTTGTGATATGGTAAAATATCGAAGATTCCTAACACTAACATTTATCTTCTGTCTTTTCATTCTTTGTCGATCTTCCATTCCGCATTAACAATTCTTCTTTCTTGCATTATGACGAAGTCCTATGACACAAAATGGTATACATCATCCTGCATCAACATACATGTTAGAAGCATACATATATATAGGCATATGCCACATTTAGATTATCATGGCATAATAGACAATAATCATCATTTAACATTGCATATCATAAGTAATAAACTGTAAATACATACATCATATTACATTTGTATAGCATCACATGTCATTATACATATAGCATCACATTGCATCTCATAATCATATAGAATCATATGTCACATAGAATCAACATTATCGCATTAGTTGCATAAACAACATAAAGTACATACAACCATCCATCACATAGGCATATCATATAAACATCACATGTATAAATCAAGACTGCATAATCAATAAATAAACAATGCATATCATAAGAATCACTGCCAAAATCATATATACATATCCCTCATATGTGTCACATCACAATGTCATAATGTATCATAAATACATGGAAGCCCGCAGGCTATCGGATCAAAATACAATGTCTCAAATGGACCTCAAAACTGTGTCTCTATCCTGAACTACCACTGCCATCATGTTGGGAGTGTGTAGGAGACTGATGCTGGGAACCTACTAATCTTGGAGCTGTGGGAGGTCTGTCATATGGCCCTGCTCTGCGTGGCTGATCCACTCCCTCTGTGCTCACTGTCCGTGTGTGGGTCCTAGTCTGAGACCTACTACTCTGTGCCGCTGAAAAGCTAGGAGCCCGTCTCTCTATGGGAACCTCTGCCTCATACAAGTCTTGGTAGTATCTCTCCCTCTCACTGGCTCTGACCAACTCTCTGGAAAATGCTGCTGAAGGTCCTATACATAATGACCTGAGCTCTGTGAATCTCTACTCAGTCTCCTGCCGCCGGGCTACAGCCTGATCTCTCTCTATCAAGGCTCTGTCTCTCTCCACCCTGTAAGCATCTCTCTCTGCCATCAACACCCTCATCTGCTCCTCCAAGGAGGCAACCTAGGCTCATAAAACATCAGTGTTAGGAACCTCTGCCTCTGTATCATCCTGACGGACCCTGTCTTGCCCATCCTCCTCCTCGTCCATCTCCTCCAGGATCTGATCCCTAATCTCTCTCTCGTGATCATCCTCCTCCTCATCATCCTCCTAGTAGGCACCTAGCAATCCAAGGGCATCAATCTCTGCCTCCTCTCCCACTGCCTCCTCTGCAACTACCTCCTCGGCACCTGCCTCTGCCTCTGCTGGGATGTCAGGGATGTCTGGGATAACTGCCTCAGCCGGCTGCTCCTCCTCACCACCTCTGGCCACATCTAGCATGGCCACATCCTCCTCTCCTCCCCTCTCCTCTCGGATCGATGACAAGGCTTCTCCTCATCCCCGTCGACCACGCCTCCCTCTCCTGCCTCCACGTCGGCCACCTCTGCCATCATCCCCACCATCACCTCAGCCTCCTCTGCCTCCTCGACCACCTCCTCTGTCGCGTCTGCCTCTGGGACCTCTAACACACCGCTCTACTGGTGATGGCTGCCCTAGATCTGTCAAAGGAGTCGGCCTGTGTAATGCCCACCACTGATCATAAGCTAGAGTCATCCCTGGATCTGCTGGTCCACCCCTCCATCCCCATGCCTATGCCTGTAATCCATCAATATCTGCCTCTGCTGTGGCAACTGGAATCTCTGGCCCCCACAACAGGACCTCTCGTGAGGACCGAGCAAACTCTGCTCTCCCTCGAGGTACATCCTGTACCTCTCCATATTGTCTCAAAACCCGGTCCGACAATTGCCACTATATGATGTGCATATGGGACACTGTTTGTCCCACTAAATACTGTGTCTGTCGACAATATGGCAAATGCTCGCCCTCATCTGACCACACCTCGCAGCCTAGGTATGGTCTCCATGTAAACTCCTGCATCAGGTCTATAGCATGTCTATAATAGCCCGTGTCTCCAATGTGGTGCTGAGTGGTGGCTCCCGCATACCGAAAGGCGTAGGGCACTCCACGAGCTAGATCTACTGTCACCGATGGTCTAAAGATAGCAATATGCTCCCACACCCATACCATCAGGAGCGTGGTGCCGCAGCTCATCGACTGTGCCTCTCTATAGGCAATGTCATGAAGGTGGAAGTATAGCATCCCCAACATAGACGAACCCCAAGCATATACAACTCGGCGCTCTAGCATGCCCACTAGCATCTCACCCCATCCCACAGGGAATCCATGTCCTCGGCGGTCCGGTAGTACTATACCGCCTATCAAGGTCGCCACTAGACAGTCTAACTGTCTATACCTCTGGCCCAACACCCGCCATCTGATCTCATAGTCGTCCACCCCTAGCTGTCTAACGTCAGCGTGGGGGTAGTATCTGCACATCTTAGCTATACCCCTCTGGGTATCATAGACTACCTATGTGCCTCTAATAGGCAATCTCAGAATCCTATACACGTCCTCCAAAGTCACCGTGGCCTCTCCAGTCGGAAGGTGGAAGGAAGACATCTCCGAGTGCCACCGCTCGCAAAGTGCTGTCAGTAAACCCCGATTTTCCCTAATCTGGGGCATATCGGTCACGTGCAACAAACCCAAATGCCATAGAGTCCGTCGCTCGACTGACCGTAAGCTGTATCTGAATCGAAACGTCGTGGGTCTCGACTCACGTGTGTAGATAGGGTCAAGAACAACCTACAACACCATGCCTCATGTTAGCCTGAATCATCTACCCTAGTGAAAAATGAATGTTTTGACATAAAATGCAAATGCGTCGTTATTTTGCAGATGCGTCACTTTTTTTACACATGCGTCGCTTTTATACAAATGCGGTTCACAAATTACATATGCATCATGATAATCAAATGCGGCTGATAATTATCACATGCGTCGTAAAAATGACATTTGCGGTGCAAAATGACAAGTGCATGTCTACATATTCTAATGCGTCGCTAAACATGCAAGTGCGTTGCAAAATTTCAAATGCGTTTCAACATAAACAAATGCGTATAATAAAATGCACATGCGTAGCTAAATTTCAAATGCGTATCAAAATGATCGAATGCGTTACAAAATAAACACATGCATTATTTTCTAAACTAAACCTAACCGGTCGGTGTTAAAATGCACATGCGGCTTTTCGCAAGCAGATGCGTTGTTCGCGCATACAGATGCGGTGCAAATTAAAATGCGACACACAATGAAAAATGCAATAAATACCTTAAAATATGCGCAAATTAAAAATTTTCAAAAGACAAGTTTTAGGTCCATACCGGGAGGTCCGCGCCGGCTGGTCTCTGGAACGTCTGGATCCTGTATGCACGATGATGGGTGGCTGGAACTGGAGACATCCTCGCTGAAAGTCAGAGCAAACTTTTCAAATCTCTCAGCTAGGTGGGTGCAAATGAATAGTTTTTCACCCCAATTCCAATATATACCTAGACTTAGGTGGCATTTCCTTCCTTCTGGCCGTGTAAACTTCCATTTTCTATCATTTCGTACCCGTCCCTCCCATTTCTGAACCCAATTCTGTCAACTGCATTACATTTCTGCCTATCTACTGGACTAATTGGGCGCATTTCCAAATTTTTCTGAACATTTCAAAAATTTGTCAATTTTCCCGAGGGGGCATACCTTCACCTGTTCTAATCCGGAGCTTGATTGGGGCATATTTTAATTGATTTTCTTTGACACAACGCCTAAACGATATTGTATCAAAGAGGGGCAAAGGTAGACACTGAAATCTGGTTATTAGCCTGCGACTTCTATATTCTTCATAATTCGTATTCTTCATGGTCATGATTAAATAATATTAATTATTTAATTATTCATCTTAACATTAATTCATCTATTAATTAAATAATCTTAATTATTTAATTAATTCACATTGTCTTTATTTCTTCTAATTAATTGAATAAACGCTTGTTATTTAATTATATTACTAATTAACCTTATTCTTCCGGTTAAATTAAATAAATTCTTATTTAATTTACTCTTTATCATATTTCAACTATAATTAAATAAATTCATTATTTATTTAATTATTCATTTAAAATCCCTTTCGTCACTTAATTAAATAAATCTTATTTATTTAATTATCCTTCGAATATTGAGTCTTGAATTAAATGAATTATTTAATTCATTAATCTATTTTAACACATTCTTCTATATTTTAGATAATTATGTGAGTTATCTAAGTATTCACTTTTACTCAACTCGACATCTATTTTAATCGTTCAGTTAACTATTGATTTAATGTCTGAGTGGCGTCTTCGAGTAATCTCTTCGTCTAACCATTCAATCATCCACTTCTAACTCAATTGCATGTACATGCAGATTAATTAAATATTCTTATTTAATTAATTAAGTGTTGTGCGTGCATTCGAACAGAGAGTTGCTTTAATCAATCTTCATCTTTGTCACGCAAAGATATTTCTTATGTTTTCAAATGCCGAACTGAAGATTAAATCATTTATTTAATCTTTAATTCTATTTCTAATTCGAATCACTCATGTTGTCACTGTCAGTTATCTAATTGCATGTCTAATCTCTCAATCTCAACCGTCCGTTAATCTTTCAATCTTGGCCTGTCATTCGAATAATCAATTTTCTATAAATTGATGTGTCATTCTTCATTCCAATCTCTCTCGCAAATTTTGTAACTTTGGAGAGCACTTTTGTCTTGAATCTTCGATATTTTGCTAATCACTATCTTAGGCTATACTTGCACAAATTACTTGAAAATTTGAGGGCAATTATACCATACAAGCAAAATGGAGAAGGGCAATCGAGATAATTCATGGAAATACATTTGAAAATTGGTGAGATTGTTCTAGTTTTAATTACGTTTTTACTTTCCCATGTTCTTTGTTGCTTAACGTATGAATTTGCATGTTAGATTTTAGTATTGTATACATGTGTGTGCTTCTAATCTTGATTCTGGTGTGTCTATTTTGCAAAGCTTTTATTTGGCATTACAGTTCCTTCCCCACAACTCTAATCATGCAACCTACAACTTAATCAAACTCCTTAGGGCCCATTACACTAGTTACAACAGATACAGTCGGTGTAAGGGCCCTTTAAGACATGTTTTTTATCACAAAACCCTCAACAGGGTGCTCTCGGCCTCTCATAGGAAAACAATGATTTCTTCAACAAATCTTTATTAAATTCTTTCAAACTTGATGCAAAACAAGGCTAGCATAGTCCTCTATGAGAAATGAAAGATTACATAGCAAATGTTAGTATGTACGGCTCATACAGGTTTGCAAAATGTGAAAGAAACACAAACAAATGAAGAAAACTTAGAATTTTCTTATTGCCAATACCTTAAACTTCGAGCCAACATTACACATGGTGTCCTCATGCCTTTTTAAAGGCTTCCCCTCTTCAACCAATGACCAAATTCCCCCCAACTAAAATTTAAACCTCTTATGACCATCGAAGATCACAATTTCATCTTTTACACATTTTAATAACATCATTACATGCTTTGCAATGTTTTCTCTTTTTAACTTGTTGATGGTTAAAACAACACAACATTAAACATAATATCACTATTCTATTTCTCCTGAAAGAGAAAGACAACATATAGTAATCTAACTCCCAAGGTAGTGGTAGCTGGTTCTCAACTGTGTTGATATTTGCTCAATGGTCAATGTAACTATAATATGCAAGGGGCCTTTGCCGGTAGTGGGGAACAAAATTGCATTAGATCAACTAACCTATATTTGGGGGGGTTTAAAAAAAGATAAAAAAAGATAAATCAGATCTTTGAAACAAAAGAACATGAACTAAACTTCTTAATATCCAGACATGCATATCAATAATGAGTGTTTCTTTACCTAATCAAAACCACAACATGATGCAATCCATAGAATAACCTACGCCATTGCACACATTCATAGTGCTTAATACACAATCACAACCATTCATTAAAATTTTACTTCAAAACTTAAAATAGATCATTCACTCATCATAAAAAAAACAAATCAAATAGATATAACAAAAATTTCATTCAACAGATAACTCAATGAGATAATCTTTAATTTGGTTTCCTCTATTGATTCCCATCAAATAGAAAACATTTAGGCACAACAAAATCACTGGCATACGAATTGATTATGAATCATTAACTTTATCAAAGTGGTTCAAACTTAACAACATATAAAATGTATAAAAACTATAAAAAGTGTACCCAAGTTCAACTAAAATTTTCAAAGTATTTCTGCTAACAACTGGAAAACTCTAAAACTATGATTCCTATTGCTATCATTAGGTGGCTAAAATTTCTTCAATTAGCCGACCTTTAAAAAATAGAGCTCAAAAATACATATAGACATGTCATGCGCAAGCTTCTCTCAGTCAAAACTCAGATCCACAAATCAAGGGACCAGAACTAAATGAAGAACTAGACTGTTGATCTTTAGTTACAAGGCTGGATTTCTTCATTGCACAAAATTATGACGCCCAAGAAAGTAGGTGAAACTGAAGGATAGAATTGGAGTCAAGTTCATGTCAAAACCCTATAAAGAGGAGAGAAGAAGATGTTGTGTCAAGTGAAGAAGGTGTTTTGCTGCCAACTTATTCCTGTGTTGCATGCTCAAGGATGTACTCATCGTAACTAGAGAACACTTGTTGAAGGGTATTTGAATCAGGCCCATCCAACCAATCATCCTCAAATTTAACCCTCTTTAACTCTACTAAAACAAATCCGTGTACCTCCTTTAATTTGATCACTTCCATTCTAGTAGACTTTACTTCTTCCCTGATGTCCATAAACCTATCCAATAACAAATCCTCTCCATCATCCACTTTTTGCATCACCTCTTCAAATCTACCCATCCACTTCTCCCTCATCTTATCCAAAGAAAGACTCTCCATGATTGAGATATCTAGATTGACCAATATAGCCACTATTTGCTCCAATTCATTGATCTGTTGGTTCAAGTCTTTATTCATCTCTTGAACCTCATTCTTATGCTCACGAATAGACTTGGATTTGTATCCTATTATCCTCACTGTCTTCTCAATAAAATCCACATTACCCTCTTCAAGGATTGACTGCTCAAGTAAAGTTGACTTAGGCATTTTGTTAATGTCCTTAAGCTTTTTAACATATTCTTTATACTCTTCATCTTGCTTGTCTAAATCTTCAGCATGCTGGTTCAAATCTCTTGCCAACTCAGTATTGTTTCATGAATCTTAAAACTATTAGTTAGCACCTCATTAACCTCCTGATTAAGCTTATCAATCCATCTTTCCAACATCCCCACCTTACTCTTCATTTGCACCAAGTCATCGAATTCCTTCTTTGTCAATAAGATTGGGGATTTGAAAGTAGCAACTTGTTGATAAATTCGACTTGAGACATCTTTTAAAAACTTATACAACTGATCCAATTGAGCCTTAAGCTCATCTTTCTTTTGTTTGTCTTTGATCATTTTGGACTTGGTAGAGGAAGATACAATATCAATTAAGTTCATTTGATGATTTCTTGTAGGTCTTCCCAAATTCACTGTACCCAATTGATAATCAGTCATTTGCATATCCTCCTAGTTCTGATCGACCATTGGTATTGCACATTCAACAATGATTTCTCTTGTGTCTAAGTTTGGTGAAGTGAAGAACCCTGGCCTTCTTTTTGGGTCTCTCCTTCTCAATTTCCTTCATCATCTCATCCCAATTGAGAGGCCAAGGTTGAACTATCTGTTTCTTCTTCAAGTCAAGCTTTAACCATGTAGGAGTTGTAGGAGTAGTAGCTATTTGTGTTGAAGAAGAAGCTGTAGTGGTAGAAGATAGAGGTTGCAATACGGTATTCTCAGGTCGAGAGTCAACCTCTTGCAGATTTTTTTGCTCTCTTTGTGCCTCCTCTTGTGCCAGGTTTTTTTCCTCTTCCTTATCTTTTCACTCTTTCACTTTTTGAGCTTCCAACTCTTACTACAAACATTCCTCTTCCAACTTCTTTTCCTCCAACATCTTATCCCTTTGTCTCTTCAATTCCTCAACATAGTCCCATGCTTCTTTGGAATTCTTCTCATGTAGAGCAAGCTCTGCAACCTCCTTTTCTCTCTCTAAGAATTCTTGTTCTTCCTTCTTCCTATGGACCTCCTCCACAGCCTTAAATTTTCCTTCAAAGGATTCTTTTACTCTTCTATGCTTGGACTTTTCCTCCTCAAGATCATGGATCCTTTGCTACAAATCCAATTTATCTCTTTCCTCTTTCATTTTGAGCTCATGCTCCTTTTGTTGTTGTTGTTTATCCAATTCATCAACAATAGCTCAAGCTTCCAAGTCTTGTTGCTTAGCTGATACATCAGATTGTGCCTTAACAACCTCTTCTTGTTGTTTAGCCAATGCCTCAGCATGTGCCTTGGCATCTTATTCCTACTTAGCATCTTCAAATGGTTTCCATTGTTCCTCCTCTATTAGCACATGCTTAATCCCTGCATCGTCTGTTACATCACGGGAAGCCACCACATGAGTCTATTTTTTGGATGGAGTAGCCTTAGAATTTGTTACAATATCATGAATTTCTACCTCAGGCTCCTTTTCCTTTAACAACTCAGCTTCTTTATGGAGGGTTCCCAAGGGCATTCCCTCACTTGGTTGCTCTTTGATCAGGGGTTGAGTGGATGATTCTTCTACAGTAGATGTTGAGGCACCAGCTTCTGTTGCCACTTCTTTTTCATGTGTCTTCAGAGGATCTTGAGCAAGAATTTCAATTTCCTCTCTAGAATTAGGAGGGAAGAACTCTAGGGGCTCCTTAGGAGCCATTCTTCTCTCTATCCTCTTGTACCCTAAAGTGGTACCCATAGCCTTCCTCTTCTTGCATGGTTGATCCTCTAATTGGTTAACCCTCAAGATAACCCATTGTATGCTTCTATCCAAAACTGGATCAAGATCCTTGGTTCCTATCTTATCTGTATCATATTGGGGATCCAAAGTTACCCCATCATCAAAAAATGTCTCTAAAATTTCCTCCTTTATCCCATACTCAACCATGAGTGGGATAGGTAATCTCTCATAATTTCTTCTCCTGAGATCATATTCATCTTGCATATCTATCCAAAAATCCTCTAGTAAATTAAAATGCTTATAAAAAATACTAGGAAGCAAAGCATGCATCTTGTGTCTAGGATCATAATGCTTCCTAGAAGTGTACAGACCGAACTTCAAATAAATCAATTCATCACAAACATCCTTAGCTACCACAATGTGTGAATAGCTAAACTCACCCAAATTCATGGGGAACTTGTGACAACTAGTCTTATGTTTGATGCCAAATTTGAAGTTAACAACCAGAGCTTGATAAATTAATTCCATTAACACAATTATATTGTTACAACACCTAGGGAGCAAGTGGGGATGACCATCAAAACCTCCCAATCTGAAGTAAGTAAAAGTGGGGTATTGAATAAACCAGTGTCCCCATTCATTGATGAAGGCCATTGCCTCCCTACTCAATCTGTACCCAATATCTTCAGTGAGCTTGTTAATGATAACATAAACAAATGCATCATTAACCCTCCTATAATATGAATTTGGTGCTTGCAAGGTAAGTTGATTATAGTGCTCCCACACCTTCTTCTATCCTTGGGCTTTTCCCAATATGCCCACTGTATTCAGTCCAGGAAAAATCCCCATTCTAGTAGCCACATAGATCACATAAGAGGTCATGAAGAAACTCTTGGTTTGTCTCACTCTGAGCAATTGATTATGTATGCTCTCTGACACCACCATAGGCCAATCAAACTGTCGTCTACCATGTAAGATGGCTTGGATAAATGGGAACATCCATTCTTTAAATTGTGAAGCGTCTCTTTTTCCAAATACTCTAGAGAGCAGCATGATTATATCTCCAATTTCCTTGCCAAAGTCTGCCCTTTTAGGCTGGTCAGGAAGCTTAGTCAGAGACCTTTTCTCTACCCTCATCTAGTGCTTATTCATGTGAGTTCTATTAGCTTCCTTATTGTCACTATATAGGTTTGATGCTTCTGCTTCATTTAGCTACCTAGGATTTTGTGGAACACGTGCATCAAACATAAACCTGATCATTTGGGCCATTAAATCAATTATAACATTCCCCTGTGAATCCACACATTGCCTACTAGTAGGATTGTAGGCCCCAGTTGCTACTAACATAAATTTTGGACATTGAACAAATAGTGGGAAGGTAGCAACATGTGCTAGTCCATATTGGACGACCCTTTCTTTCCTTGGTGTAACATCTTTATTAAAAGTTTCATCCACCAGTTCTTCATAATTGAAAGGGCGTAAGTTGGTATCTATAATATCTGCCCACTCAAAATCAACTTTGCTAGCAGTGAGAGTAGCTTCTCTATGTTTTCACCTTAGAGTGTAGGGGAGTTGCTCCACTTTAATCTTCTTTGGCTTAACTCCTTGTCTTGAAGTTTTTGTTGGTTGGATCCTTTGAGAAGTTTCTTTTGATGCCCCCAACATCCTCTAATCTCTACAATGAACTCCTATATCAGATGAACAAAATCATAAAATCAATTTATCATGTAATGCCATCCTCTACTTCCTTAGGACAACTTCATACTAAGCCAAATTTCACTTTCATCGAAAGCGGAGCCACAGAAGAATCAAGAATATGATAGTTTTAACACAGCGGGCTCAAAACCGGAACCAGGACAAGATCAGAACCAGGACTGGAATGGAAACTAAACCAAAAACTAATTGCTAGTTCCAAGTTTGACCTTCACTCTGGTTCCGCTTCCATTTAAGGACAAGCTTGAAGACAAAAATATCATCAACGAACTAAAGCGGGATTATTTTAGGAATGAATCCCAATACTAAAACATCCTTGGGACAAGTTCAGTCCTGAGTCTGCTTCTGCCAATTTTGACATAAAAACATAGCACTTTTCTTGAAGACATGGTCACATGAATATAAGGATCTAGGTCACATGGTCTACAAAGAAAATACAAAATAGAGGGGCTTAACCCCACACCTTAACTGTATATAAACTAGATTTAACCTTAAAGGAACAATATTTTGTAAAGGTTACCGAGCAAACCCTAGTTTGCATGATACGTCGACACAGAAAATTAGGGCATCACAAACCCATCTCAGAAATCATAAAATCGACACAGCTTTAAGATTATAAGGGTTTCCAAATAGATTTTAAAACATTTAAAGTATGGAAATCCCTGGTAAACAGAAGCCCTAATTAGAAACTAGGGTACGACAAAGCACACCTGCCACAAAAGCAACAATAAATAGAAAGCGACAAATGAAAAGAAAGAAAACAGAACGAAAAAACAAAGAAGCATAGAAACAAAACCAAAAGAAAAAAAGAAAGTGAAGATACACAGAAAATAATTTTATGAATGTGCAAGAAAACAACACGCAAAGCATGAAGACAAAACGAAAAAGCAGAGATGGGAAAAGAAAAGAAAAGAGACCCTATCTCAAAACGCCCACAGGGAAAGACCGAAACTTGATAGAAATCTATAAATTACCATGCCTCCGCAATAAATTCTCTCTTCTTGAAGTTCTCTTGGCTTTGGCTTGCTAAAATAGTTTAGATAACATGGATAATGAGCAAGTTAACCTTAATTATGGTTTTAAAAATGATTTCGCGCATGTGAAGAACCTACAATTAATTCAATAAAGGTGGTAGGCCAGGTGGAGTGAATAACTCAAATAGATAGTTAACTCCCATGGACACCAAAGGTAGAGCCGAAGTGGACCTAGATCTGGAACTAAACAAGAAAGTTTTGAGAATTTCCTCATCGAACTCCAAACCCGGTCTTAGTCCCGTGAAAAAGAATTGACAATAGAAAGAAATAGGGGTGGGTTCTGATCCAAAACTAAAACTTAAATTTTTACAAAGTTCCAAGTTCGGTTCCACCTTCAATTCTACTCTTGACAAAAGGAACAAAAAAAAAGACAAAAGCAAAAAATGAAAGGAAGTGGGGCTGAAACAAAAATTGGACCCAACCCAAACATGAACAGAAACAAATAACACAAATAAAATGAGTTAAGTTAGAATTGGAATGAAAACAAGAACCGAAACTTTGAAAAAATTCCAAATTCACTTCCAACTATGGTTCTGCTTCTGCTTTGGCTTAAAAAAAGCATGAGGAAAATGATAAACAACTCGAGCGAGGAACAAACCCAAGAGCACAAAACACACCGACAAACAATGAAAGGAACAAGGAAGGAAGGCGAACCTGGAGTCAGAACAGAACCAGAACTTAGGAACTTTGGAAAAGTTCAAAGTCCTATTTCAGTTCCAAATCCACTTATGATGTAGAAAAAATAAAGAAAGTCTTAGGAGAAAAATGAACAACTCCTAAGATCCAAACAAAAACAAAAACAAATGGGAACCCATTTTATTCCAAAATAATAATGGGGTGGTTATGCAAGGAATAACATGACCCTTTTAATCACCTAACCTATTACAATGGGTATAATGAGACCTTATTGACCTAAAAACCATGCCTTATTCAAGAAAACAATATACTACCACCCTTGACACCACCTTGACAACTTTGATACTCATTTCCATTTGATTTACAATCATTACAAAATGAATACATAAGCCCCTCAATGTTGACCAAGTACCATAGAATGGTCACTTAGGACCTTATATTAACTCATAGACTCAACAAAAACACCCTAACACACACACTACCTATCAAAATCCTCATGGAAAATAGAGAGAAGGTTGGTGCTCCTGCACCAATCCCAAACACCCAAATGACCTACCATGCCTTTGCAGACCTTCTATCACATCAAACTCCACCTGATAGCACCAAAACAACTAGGTTCTAACCTTCTTCCAAACTAGTTCTTTAATCTGCTACTTCAAGCTATGCCTCCTAGGCCTAAATTCACACTTTTTCCATAGGGGTAGCGTGGAAATTTCCACCAGATATATTTTCTACCCATTGTATTCTATTGTAGCTCAGTGGAATGGCATAATTAGGTGTAGGGGGCATGTGTGCATGATTTCAGGAGCAAGGGTGGACATTTGGGGGTTTGGGCATAATGTCGAGTTGTCAAGAATGTGTGTTTTGAGTTAAATTTGGAGGTTAAGAGTAGGTAGTGATGGAAAACACTTGGGGAAGCACTTTCTAAGAGTTAATTAAGAAAGGGAAGACATATTTGAAGGTGTTGGAGGCATTCAAATGGTGAGGAGAGGTCTGGAGGTGAGGTTTTCAATAAACCCCCTTTGAAACTTGTCAAAAGTGAGGGTTTTAAGTTTTTGACTGTTGGTGATTGTTTCATTGGAAGATTATTGTTGATTTAGTGCTTATGTACCCTGGTCATGACTATCCAATGGTGTTTTGTGTCTAGAAGGAAGATTAAAGGGTAGTTGGTTTGTTGAGAGTTTTCCACCCTACTCTGCATCACTTTGGCATGTTTATCAACATAAAACTATGATATTTTTTGTATTTCAATATGTAATGATAATGCAATATAAAATATGTAGTGTAAGAAAATGGCATATATGTGTATTTAAACTTTAAATTTAAAATGTTAAACTTTACCATTGTTCTTGTCTTCAAAGTTGTTTAAACTATATAATTTAACCATAATATAACTAAGCATCATATGATATAATTTAGCCATTATTCATTATTTTTTATTGTCAACTATATAATATAACCATTATTTTTTATGATATTGTACATTGATATTAAACCATTGTTGAAGATTAAATTTTTGAACAGTTTAAACATGCACATGACGAACAAATTATTTTGATTCTCAACTTCTATATATGAAATTATCCAATAATCAAGTGTATATCCATATACAAAAATGGCATCAACTCCAAATCAAATTTTTTTTTACAAAGTGTGGCATATTCCATCTCGATATGTATTCATAATATACATGCCAAAATGTCTATCTCATCCTAAACTACTGGTGGATCATCAAAATGGAGCCTCTTTCAAGCACCCTTGGCTATGAAGCTAACTACACAAGAAAAATTCAAACTACAATTGAGATTAGTTATATAATATAATTTAAAATTGAATAATTAACATCAAGATCAATATACATTGAATTATAATTGAATTCTAAAATTGAAATCTTGATTACCTCATATATATACGTCTCTTCAAATCATCACGAGTCCTAGAATATGCCCCTCTCAAAGAACCAATCATACCAACTTTTGCAATGTCAATCTATATAGGTGTACACAAAAACATCAAATTGATACAATTTAGCATACAATTGTTGGTAATAGGAGCATATTTACCAAACACAAAATAAAATAAACACATACATCTTTAGGAATCTCTTTTTCTTTATCTCCTACTATTTTGACACCTCCTCCCTAAGGTGTTTCAACACCTACTCCTACAAGAGTAAAATAAGATAAACATATAAGTTAATATATAATTTCGTTAATGATAATTCAAATGACAATGAAGTATAAAATGCATGAATTGAGGCCTAAAAGGCATGGGTTGAAGTAGCAGATTGAAGAATTTGATTTGAAGAAGGCTAGAACTAGTTGGTTTTAGTGAGATCTAGTGAGGTTTGATGTGTTTGAAAGTTTGCAAGGACTAGGGAGGTCATGTGTATGTTTGGGAATGAAGCCCTAGTTGAGAGAAGCGCATTTTTTAATGGAAAATTGAGGTTTTAGAGACTAAAAGTGGGTGAAGTTTTGGGGCAGCATAATATTAAGGATTATTAAGAATGTGTAGGCTTAAACAAGGGTGTTTGAAGTGGTCATAAGGTCACATGAGGCCTAGAGATGGGTCTTTCAATGTATTCTCCAAAATCCCATTGTACTATAGGGGAAACTAGGCCAACTAGGCCTCTTTTCCAAAGAGACACCTTCCCAAACACCTGAAATCAAGTCAAACACCATGGACAGTCATTAAATAGGTTACCAACCTTAAGATTTCATAATTTTCAGAGCTCTAGCCACTCACCAAGCTACCAATCAACTAAACCCTCACTCTAAAGCCACCAAACCTAGGTTTTCCAAGGAGCCTTATTGAAAATCACTCTTCCCACAATTAAATCTCACATCCAACACCCCAAACATACCATATGATGTTTGTACATGTTCAAAAGACTCAAAAATTACTGCCCCAAAGTATTTCATCCATTCACACTCTAAAATGATGCAAACCTAGGGGCTCAAACTCAACCAAATTGACAACCTACCTTCAAGAGGCATCTAACAAGATTAAAAGGCCTATTAGATAAATTTCAAATATTCCCCAAAGTTAGATAACAATCAGAAACATATTTTCTCACTTTCACCCAAAGTTAGATAACAACCCCAATCTACTTTATTCCTTTCTCACAACATAAATCAATCTCGCTAGCATCTAAACATAATCCATAAGACCCAATACACTAGTTATAGTGAGCATAGTCAATGTAAGGGTTTTCAAGACATGATTAAGGCTACAAAACCCCAAAATAGGGTATACCTGATTACTCACAAGAAAACAACTATGGAATGCTTCAAATTCTCTGTTAAACCTTCAAACCTGATGCAAAACACAAAATATTCATGCCACTACATTTTTCATAAATAAATTACTCAATGCAATGACTGTACGTTATCGTATAGGTCTAGAAAAGAAAGGAAAATTCAAAAATTTGCTGCTAACAGTGAGAATTCAATTGGATTTCTTCACAAAAACATGAAGCCAACTTTAAAAATGATGACCACCACCTTTTTAAAGGTTTTCTAATCAAATAAAATTGAAATAACAGCCTCCAACTAAATTTTGAACCCCTTATTAGCCATTGGAGTGCCAAATTACATTTGTTTACCTATCTTTGTTAATAACTCATTTGATTTATTTTACATTATTTTACTATTTGACCCTCCAAAACATTTAAAGCATTTCAAATACATTTAAAGCACCTATGTTGGTCTAATTAGACCTTATAAGACCCTAAAACAACCAAACTGCAACATTCTTAACTAGGTACCTTCTAAGCCATGTTCCAGTAACAACCATCGAACCTGTAGTATATTCTATGTTTTCTCCATCTATAACTAGGGCCTCCAATTTATTTTTGGGCTTGATACAATGACACAGGCAATAATTTGTACCCTTTTCATCGTCTTCATCTGCAATCACTACATATACGTACCCTACATTGATATGTTCATCTTGTTAGATGTAGTTAATGAAAATCAAAATAAAACCTGAAAGTAAGATATACTACCTAGTTCTACAAGGTCTGATACATGATCAAAGTCAATGGATGATTGCATCTCCATGATTTATAGATCCATCGGGAGCTGATAAGTGTCAAGTGGGGTTAGAATTCTTATAGACCATTCGTCAACCCACTCTGTTGACTTGCAACCATTCCATGCTCGAAGTGTACATGTAGAAAAAAAGCATGCCATCTTCCACATATGGATAGTCCATGTACCTGAATTGGAGCCTCTAAAAGAGTTTACTTTAACTCTTCTCATGTAAGGGCTCTTTTGATACATGCACCCACTCCATCATGCTTCCCCTTTCTATGCCTGACCTCTGAGAAGTTCCACATATGTTGAACATCACTAATCCTATGAATCTTGTTCAACTAGTAAAACATTATGGTATTATTTAATTGTGTTGTACAATTATTTGACCATATGATATGCCCCTACTAGCCAAATCAGCATAGAACATCTAAAAGCAACCTTGCACAAACTCGGTAGAATGTGTACGATCATCACTGATGTAAAAGTGATACTCCCTCAATACTTTCTTGCTATCCTTTGTACTATCATTTGCATGAATGAATGCTATATGCACAAATATAGAAACCTGTGTGGATTTGTAGTACTGTGATTGCACCTTGTTCTGTGGTTGTAGTGTGTAGTTCTTCGCAAAGTTGAAACTGAAATGATGCTATGAAGTGGAAATGTGTCCTTGCATAGCTTGGATTGTGAGTCCAATCATTGAGCTCTATGTGTATGCCTTGCATACTAATAGACCACCTAATCATAGAAAATTCCCATAAACTAATAAACTAGAATCTTATCACTGACCAATTCACACTTCTCTGCTTCTTTCCTATTGTTTAGACTGTAGGCCACTGTCTTGTATTTTCCAAATTTGACAATTTTCTCTCCAATTGTGTGTGTACTAGTCATGTGTTGGAAAAATGGAAAATGTTGCATGCCACCACAATGATGACATGTGCCATCCAAACATGACTTGTAATAAATTTGACCATCCTCTCTTTCACATAAAATGGAAGATAAGAATTCCCTTGAGGATTTGGGTGGAGGCCTTATGTTACATTCCTGCAAAACATTGAGAGTATGCATATCTACACATATACGTCGATAAACATCATAATGGTTAGAAAACTCAATATGTACTCTACAACAACAAGAAGTGGATGTGTGATTTATTTTGACATAAAAAGGCTCTATCATTTCACAATACCTTTGACATATTTTAATTTTAGGAAAATTTTGTACAAAATCAGCAAAAAATTGGGTTTGAGTGGTATCCAAATAATGCTTTGGATGTGGCTTACAGATTTTACTACCAATTCTCCTTCTTACAACATCTCTTTGATTAGGAGAGGTCCTTGTGTTATCCTTCCAATAATTTACTATTAAAGATCTCAAGCCTTGAGCAATTCTTTTATCTTTCTGTGGTACTCTACCTGAGAATGCCCATAACTCATTACTATTTTGTTCCTCCAATATTTCACACCTTCCTTTGGCTCTCATTAGAGATGGTCTACTTATTTTCAAAGAATTACTTGTCTTTGTAAGGTTCACCTTGTTCCTTTTTTTACTGCTTAATCGTGTTGTTGTCATCACATGTCTTGTGGTACAACTATCCTTCAAGCGTGAGGTAGAACCCACGCTCTCATATGCACTCATCAAATTCTTTACAATGGAATTTTCACTTGATTCATTAGAAACTCTCAGCCCAAGAGCCTTCATGGTGGGCCTAAATTTGAGTTGCATCATCATTTCAGCAAATAGTTGGCATCTTCCACCCTCACTTAGCTTCTCAAAAAAAAAACTCCATATCCTTTGTGCAGCTCTTTGACATGTACATTTTGACATCTTATCAAGCATCCATTTCAAAACATTGGAATCAATATGAATCAAAAATCTAGGTTTTCTATGCAAAATTCTAGGAAGAGTTCTCAAATGTAAATTTTTTTCAACTTAATTAGGAATGTCAATAACATTGGGGATAGATTACGTACCTTCAATCAAAGGTGCAATTGATGACATACCTTGAGATTGACATGTAAATGATGTTGTACCTCCAACTTGAGATGTTGTTTGTGGAGTGACTTCAAATAGAGGCATGTTTTATGAAGTACTTCCAAAATTAAATGTTTTTGATGGTGTGTCTTCAACTGTAGGTGTGATTTCTAATGTACTTGGAACACCACATGTTGTTGTTGGTGTGTCTTCAATTGGAGATGTGCGTCGAACTTCACCTATGGTTGATGATGTGCCTCTAGCTTGGGGATCCATTTGTGTCCTTCCACAAAAATTTTCCATTTGTTCCCTTTGTTTTTCCAATTGTACATCTCTCTTAGATTGCACAGGAATTTCTAGTTGTATGGGCTACAATTCTTTTGCTTCACAAGCTACAATTTTTTATTTTCTTCTCCTTGCATTTTTTACTATACATTCTTCTAGTGTTACAGGACATAGAACAAAATTAAGTAATGCATTTTATGAAACATATTGATAATGTTGATTACATTGCATTTTATTGAACACACCAAAGCATTTTATGAAAGAAGGCAGTGAGTTGTTTGGAATTATCAAACATGTATATATGCTACAACATTTTTCATACATAAATCTACCAAGGAAGAATGGTAAATGGTATGAATGAATGAAAAATTGAATTAAACCAACTATGTCTTGAGTCACTTGAAATTATCTAAGCACATGATGAAGGTGAATTCTTTATGGCACAAAAAAATTAATAGAAACTTTCACATTAACATTGATGAAAACTCTTAGGTTTTCCAAATTAGTTGAAAATAAAAAATTTCCCACAACCATTAGTAATAATGAATTTAATGTTCAATTCTATGTGTAACAATGAAGATTAATAAAATCATCAAATGACTGGCCTATAAATTGTCAAAACAAAACAAAAAAACTCGTGTTAAGTTGAATTCGTTTATCTAAGCATGTTGGAAATGGACTAGACTATAAGCAATGCAAATGGAATTCATAAGAAAATTTGTGTTAAGTTGATGTCGTTTATGTAAGTTTAAACATGAATTCATCTAAATTATGTCATGGTTTTCATTTTTTTCTTCAAAGTCATAAAAATTAAACTTTTTATGCAACTCCCATCTAATTCAATGTTGAATTATATGTCCAATTGTTATGATTAATAAAATCATTAAAGGAATTTATATTATTGCCAAATATAAACAAACATACTAAATATAAACATTTCAATATTACCAAAGATGAATATATTACCTAAGATAATGTAAAATGATGTAAAAACTTCAAAATTTCTTCATCTACGTTGTGTGCATGCAAATTGGTGGAAAAAAGGTGATGGATCAAGCATAGATTGGTACAACAGGGAGTCAACTACATAAAAAAGGTGTTTCTCTGTTGGATTAAGCATTGAACCAAAAAAAAGAAAAAGCATATGGGCCAGAATCACGGGGTGAACTCCTATTTTACTGTTTCAAGGTAAAAACACATTTGGTGCTCGCCAAATTTGGTGAGCGCCAAATGTGGTGCTTTGAAATGCTTTCATAATATCAATAGGAAGGGAGTGGTACTTGAGATAGAGGGAGAGGGGATATGAGTGAGAGAGATTAGTCCTAGTAGCATGGTAGGGACTGAGACCTGAGAGCGATAGAGACTTGAGATGGATAGAGAGTTATCTAGTTAGGGTGGGGGAAAGACCTCACAATGGGAGAGGGGTTGGAGTGAAATAGATTTTTCTACCCTCTACCCTTAATCTGTAACCGTAAACCCTTAAACCCTCAACCCTATAACCCTCAACTCTCTCTCTCTCTCAACCCTCAAGCCTCTACCCTCAACCCTAAAACCCTAAAACCCTAAACCTTAAACCCTCTACCCTCAACCCTTAAATTGTAAACCGTAAAACCTAAAACCCTAAAACCACCAATCCCTTGTATCTCTCTCTCTCTCTCTCAACCCTACACCCTCTACCCTTAAATTGTAAACCCTAAACCCTAAAACCCTCAACCCCTCCCCTCTCTCTCAACCTTCTACCCTCTACCCTCTACCCTCTACCCTCTACCCTCTACCCTTAAACCATAAACCATAAACCCTAAAACCCTAAAACCATCAACCCC
>VDFB02000003.1:294768435-294837743 GCA_007258455.2 Sequoia sempervirens | reverse complement strand
TCAACCCTCTACCCTTAAACCTTTAAACCCTAAACCCATCTACCCTCTACCCTTTACCCTCTACCCTCTACCATCTAACCTCTACCCTCTACCCTCTACCCTCAACCCTCTACCCTCAACCCTTAAACCCTAAACCCTATACCATAAAACCCCCCCTCTCTCTCAACCCTACACCCTCTACCCTTAAATTGTAAATTGTAATCCCTAAACCCTAAACCCTCTACCCTTAACCCTTAATACCTAAACCATAAACCCTAAAATATCTACCCTCTACCCTCAACCCTTAAACCCTAAACCCTCTACCCTTTACCCTTAAACCCTTAAACCCTAAACCCTAGACCATAAACCCCTAAACCCCTAGACCCTCTACCCTCTACCCTTAACCCTCTACCCTTAAACCATAAAACCTAAACTATAAACCCTTAAACCCCTAAACCCTAAACCATTTACCCTCTACCCTCTACCCTCTACCCTCAACCCTTAAACCATAAAACCCTCAACCCTCAACCCTACACACTCTACCCTTAAACCGTAAATTGTAATCCCTAAACCCTCAGGGGGAGAGGGAGTAGGAGGAATAGAGGGATGGGAGAGAGATGGAGTGAGAGAGAGAGGGGGTGGTAGGAGATACTTGAGAGAGAGGGAGAGAGAGAGAGAGTGGGAGGGGGTGAGAGGGAGATACCTGATAGAGAGGGAGAGAGAGAGGGTGTGGGAGAGAGATAGAGGGAGGAGGAGAGAGACAAAGAGAGACCTGATAGAGTGGCAGGAGGGAGAGACTTGAGAGAGAGGGAGAGGAGGGGGTGGGAGGGAGACGGAGAGAGAGAGGGAGAGGGAGAGGGAGAGAGAGTGGGAGAGAGATAGAGGGCATGAGAGAGAGAGAGAGGGAGAGAGATAGAGGGGGTGAGAGAGGGAGGGAGTGGAAGAGAGATAGATGGAGTGATTAGGAGAGGGAGATGGGGTAGGAGGGGGAGACTTGACAAAGAGAGAGAAGGAGAGGGGGTAGGACAAAGATACTTGAGAGAGAGAGGGAGAGGGGTTGGGAGGGAGAGACTTGAGAGAGAGGGAGAGAGATAGAGTGGGAGAGAGATAGAGGGAGTGTGTGTGAGAGAGAGATGGAGTGGGAGAGAGAAAGAGAGAGTGAGAGGGGCTGGGAGGGATAAATCTAAGAGAGAAGGAGAGGGAGAGACTTGAGAGAGAGAGGGAGGGAGAGGGGGTAGTTGGGAGAAACCTAAGAGAGAGGGAGAGGGGGAGAGGGAGAGGGAGAGAGGGTGGGAGGGAGACACCTGAGAGAGAAGGAGATGGACAAAAAGTGGGAGAGAGGGGTTGGGAGGGAGAGACCTAAGAGAGTAGGAGAGATAGGGAGTGGGAGATAGAGGGATGGGAGAGATATAAGGTGAGAGAGAGAGACTTGAGAGAGGGAGAGGGGGTTGGAGGGAGACGGAGTACTCAGGATAGAGGGATGGGAAAGAGATGGAGGGAGTGAGAGAGAGAGTGGGGTGAGGAGAGATACCTGAGAGAGAGGGAGAGAGAGAGTGAGAGGGGGTGGGAGGGAGATACCTAAGAGAGAGGGAGAGAGATAGAAGGAGTGAGAGAGAGAGGGTGTGGGAGAGAGATCGAGGGAGTGAGTGAGAGAGACAAAGAGAGACCTAACAAAGGGAGAGAGATAGAGAGGTGGGAGGGAGAGACTTCAAAGAGAGAGGGAGGGAGAGGGGGTGCGAGGGAGAGAGATTGGGAGAGAGATAGAGGGCATGAGAGAGATACGAACTTGAGAGAGAGAGGGGGAGGTGGTGGGAGGGAGATACTTGAGAGAGAGGGAGAGGGAGAGGGAGAGGAAGAGAGATATAGGGAGTGAGAGAGGGAGGGAGTGGAAGAGAGAAAGAGGGAGTGACTATGAGATGGATATGGGGTAGGAGGGGGAGACTTGACAAAGAGAGAGAGGAAAAGGTGGATGAAGATACTCTGAGAGAGAGAGAGAGAAAGGAGAGGGGTGGGAGGGAGAGACCTGAGAGAGAGGGAGAGATAGAGGTGAGAGAGATAGAGTGGGAGAGAGATAGATGGAGTGGGAGAGAGAGAGGGAGGAGAGAGAGAGTGGATGGGGGAGAGAGAGAGGGGGAGGGAGAGACTTGAGAGAGATAGAGGGTAAGAGGGATATTATTGAGAGAGAGAGGGGGGGGAAAGGGGATGAGAGGGAGAGACCTAAGAGAGGGAGAGAGAGAGTGGGAGAGAGATATAGGGAGTGAGAGATAGGGAGTGGGAGAGAGAGAGGGAGTGTGTTTGTGTGTGAGAGAGAGGGGGGATGGAGATACCTGAGAGAGAGAGATATAGGGAGAGAGATAGAGTGAGTGAGTGAGAAGGAGTGGGAGAGAGATAGATGGAGTGAGTGAGAGACCTAGGAGAGGGAGAGAGGGTAGGAAGGAGAGACTTGAGAGAGAGAAATATAATGACCTAAGAGAGGGAGATGGAGTGAGAGAGACAAAAAGACCAAAGGGGGAGAGAGAGAGAGAGTGAGAAAGGGGGTTGGAGTGAGATATATTTATTTAGGTACCTAGGTGGGAGGGAAAGAGACCTAAGAGAGGGGATTGGACTGAGAGAGAGTAGTCTAGGTCACGTGGGAGGGAGTGAGACATGAGAGAGAGAAAATTCAGAGGGATAAAGAGTTATCCAATTAGGGTAATGAGTTAGAGAGCATATGAAAGGTAAAACCTCAACTATCCATCTATGATCATAAACTGTGCACTCTAAGCATTGTCAAAGTTGTTGACCAAAGAGGGGAAATTCAGGTTTTGTTCAAAGCAGGCCATTTGGTGCTCTCCAAATGACACATCACATTTGGCGCTCGCCAAATGACCTGCTTTGGATGTGTTAATTGAAAGGATTTTTGAAATTTCCTCCTATTTTCATTTGTGCTCCCCATCTCATTTGCACGTCTTTCAATGCAAGTTTATAAAAAAAATTGTGATAGCATTGATCTCTCTCTTAGCTATCTAAATATATAATTCTTTTTTCATTTTGATTTAGTTTAAGGTTTTGATCCATGGCTTCTATTGTAAATGCCTCCATTTTTGGTCAAAAACCAACATGTGCTAGTTTTAGGATAGATTTTACTCGTTCATCGAAATGTGAAAAAAATTATAGTTTTTGAAACTAGACTCCATTCTACACATGATGAAAAATAAAATCAATTTTTGATTAGTTTTCAAAAATTTTAAGGGGGAGCACACTCAAATTTTAGCTTTTCAGGATGTGTCCACTTTGAATATTCACAAAATATTATATATTCATTAAAATAATTATCTGAACGAATGAGGATAAACTACATGGTGCTAGCTAATTTCTCATTGTTGGGATTTTTGAAATTCTAAAAAAAAGTTAATAAAAAAGGGGGAGCCCTCAGGCGCTATGCTATTTTTTTTAATAAAAAAAGGACCTGTTTTGCCCCCCCCCTTTTTGAGACCCTTAATCTTCATTAATTTCAAAAAAAATTAGTAGCTTAGAAACTAGAATCGGAGCACTTCAACTTTTGTTCTTGCTACATCTTGAAATTTTGAGCGTAACTATCTTCATTTTCTCATGCCAATTAGATTTTTTTATTTCAAAAAAAAAGTGGCATCTTAAGAGCCAAAATTGTGTCACAGATCCATGCACTTACCCAAGTGTTACCTTACTCAAGTGTTGTAAATTGTTGTAACACACTTTCACACTTTTCTAGGGTCTTATTAATATAGTTCACCTAAATAACCTCTTTTTATCACTTGCCAAGTCTTATTTCAAAGTGTTGTAAAGTGTTGTAACAAACTTTCACACTTGTCTAGGCTTGTCATCAATAATTTGACCCTTTCTTATGCTTTAATTGGCCTCATTTTACACTTACAGGCCTTACTTAAGTGTATTTTTGAAAATAATCTTGATAAACATCATTTAATATGTATTTAATTTCTGACACCCACTTAAAATGCATAAGTGGGACCCATTCACCACTAGGGGCGAATGAGTCCCCTTTGGCACAAAAGTCAAAATAAATTCAAAATATTGGTAGGTTATTATTTTGTAAGACCTAAGGTCGGCCTATGATGTAGTATTTTTGGGAAATATTGCATAATTGTGTATAAATTAGGGTTTATCCTCTCATTTCATCCTCCCTAATTCTCCTAATTTTCTAATCAAACAATCAAGTGATTTTTTCATTCAAGCATTTTTGTCTGTACAAGAGCATTCAAGCACCCTGGAGCCATTACTTGCATGTCTTCATAATTCCCTCATGGGTTTGGTCTAGTGTGCAGATTTATCAAAGAGAAACATTGGAAAAGTTGTCAACAATTTGTCAGTCATTCAAAGTGGTCAAAGCCCTAAGAGAAGCTTGGAGAACACCTACAGGGCAAATTTTGTAGTTTCAGATCCGAAACCTGTTAGGAGCAGAAGTGCAAACTGGGAGCTACAGATTGCACTCTTGAATTTCCTGAAACCTTGAAGTGGACTAAGTCACCCAGCTTGGTGTATGAGTCCCACTACCAGGCCCAAAAATAGAGATTTTGTAGTTCTGAGTACTCTTTTGTCTAAAACTTGTTTTGGCAAAATCTTCCCGAAACAGGACTAAGTTGCCCAACTTGGCATATGATTCCTAGTTGGCTTCAACAGTGACTTCTGCAAGATTCCAGAGCTCCATTCCATCACTTTCTAGTTTCCATGTGCACACCTTGATTTCATAAGTTTATGTTATAGTTTGTTTGCATTTCTAGGTCATTTTGCATATCACAACGTGTTTTCAAACATCTTGCATTTTCTTAGTTTTGCATTAGTAGTTAATCTTCTTTATCACTTTCTAGCCTTAAGAACAATCTCCTTTGACAGATTTCAATCTCTCTTGCATTAGAATCTCATGGATTTGTTCTTGAGTGTGAACTTTATGAAATCATATTCCTCTTCCTTCATTCCCCTTCATTCCCCTTTTAGGTGTGGATAAAGGAAGTTGTGCATTCCATTTCCATAGTCCATAGATGCATTAATCTCAAGGTTGTTAAGGAAATCATTTATGAATTTCATGTTGTCATCATCTTCTCCAATGATGTCAACATCATGAGGACATTAATTAGGAGTTGAGTGAGCATGAGTGAGTTCAATTTCATTAGGGTCATTTCCAAAAGCCCAGTTTGACATATCCACTAATGACTTCAAGGACATCCAAAGCTTAACAAAGCATATATCCATGATGAAATGCAATGTAATAATGTAGAATGAAAATGTGTAAATGCAATTTTGAAATTAAGCAATGCACATAATGAACCGAATTAAGCTAGATGCAATGGAATGAATGAAATAGAAACTCAATAAACTGAAATAGAGATCTAACAACAACAAACAGAAGCACAAAAACAAGGTTTTTAATATAAGAAAATGTAGATTTAGATCTAACATGAGACTAAATCACCCAGAGGGGTGTATGAGTCCTAGTTAGGGTTTTTCAAGGGTTCAAATACTACAAAATAGTCAACATAGAACTCCTAGAAATTAGGTAAAACAACTTGCACCAAGACTAAATAGCCCAGAGGGGCGAATGAGTCCCATATGAGGTTTTTGACATAATTTCAACAAATTCTGAGTGATTGTTAGGATTTTTGGTTTGTATGCAGTCTATACTATGTGCACTTTCATATTTCAAATGAACTTCAATGATGCAAGATGCAAAAATGCAACCTATATGCACTTTCACTAATGCATGCAAGATTTAGAAACCCTATATGCAAATTAACTAATGCAAGACCTAATGCAAAGTTAACGTGAGCTAGATCTAGGACTATGATGCACTCCAAATCAGAAATAAGGTGTTCTAAAGGATAGGTTCAACAAAATGAAATGAGGTGAAATAGGGGTTCCACCTTTTAGGAGATGGAACACAAAAAGGGCTTAGGAACTTCCTCCTATTTCCTTATATTTCATTCAAGGAAACCTTATAGATATCAATCTAGGGATGGAACAAGGGAAAGGGATCTATAATAATGTATCCTAGGGGTGTGATTAGAGACAAAATGGGGTTCACCACCAAGAAAAGACTTGGAAAGAAGGAAATGCAAATGATATGAAAGTCTAACTATGCAACCTAAGATATGAAACTAAAAATCAGAATAATGAACTGAAAAAGGAAAGAGGGGCATCTGGAAAACTAAAGAGGCTCAAAACAAGGTTTTCACTCCCAAAAATATGAATTTTAATGCACACTGGGACTCATATGTTAGTAGGGGTGATTTAGTCCCAATTTGGGGTTTCAAGCCAAAATAAGAATCTGGAACTACTAAACCAAGATTTATAGAAAATGCTTGGAATATAGTATACTGGGACTCATATGCCATAAGTGGCGATTTATTCCTAGTATCAAGGTTGATATAAAACTATGATATCCTCTTGTTACCTCCTGTAGTTTCTCCCATGTTAAATCTCTGAATCTGAAACTCTGAATTTTTCTTTGTAGATGACTTTCTGTGATCTTGTAGTGTGGATGACAACTTTGACAACTTTGAAAACTATTCTCTAATCTTGCTATTCAATGGATCTTCAACCTAGATCTGCAAATTACACACCAATGCGAGAGAAAAATGTTATTTTGTTAGTGGATACGGGTTTGCCTTGGTCAAACAAGTTTTGGTAATCAAACCTTGAAATGAAATAAAATAGAATGAAGGAATGATGAATGAACAAATAAACTATTTTGCAACTCACCAATCCCTTGGAATAAAGGTTGTAATCTTGTATGCAATGGCTAGCATGAATGTAGATCTTGACTCTTGATTGTATGTTATAGATTTTTACTTGAATGCTTGCATGAATCATAAGAACCTACATCATAAATGTTAGCTCAAAAACAAACATGATGCATGATGACTTTGACATGATGCTTGAATCTTGAAAAATACTCCAAAATGCTTGATAATCAACTCTTGCATGCTCTTGAATGTTCTTAAATTGCTAGAATGATTGAATACTTGATGTATACACATAAAAATGGTCATGTCTATAATCCTGGCAATTAATTAAATATTTATTATTTAATTAATTTTCCTCTACATATGATTAAATTTAATTAATTTAATTATATTGTTCATTCATCTTATTCTTCTTTCGTAATTAAATAAATCTATTTTATTTAATTATTTTCATATGTCCACTTAATTAATTAAATAAATATGTTTTATTTATTTAAATTAATTATCACTGTTTGAATTTAAAATTAAATCTTTTGATTTAATTAAATTTAAATATCTCTTTTTCTTCTATTTTAATTTCTTCTTCTAGTTAATTAAATGTTTCATTTAATTAATTTCATAAAAGTGATTTAATTAAATAAATCTTATTTAATTAAAAATATCTTATGCTTTCTTTCTAAATCACAATTAGATATTTTATTATCTTCTGTTTTCTTCTCATATCATAATTAAATATTTTATTTAAATATGAGATCTTCTGCTTTCTTCAAAAATCCTGATTAAAGCTTTATTCTTATCACAAACTTTCTTCGCTTTAAAAGCTTAATTAAATATTTCATTTAATTAAGAAAAAGCTAAATATCCTCCACAAATAAATAATTGTCAAATTTTTAATTCATTATTTATCAGCTTTTAAATCTTTCTTTTATTCTTTTAAAAGAAAGACGATTTCTTATCTTCTTATCTTTTCCTCTTTCATAAAAATAGAAAAATTTTGTTTTCGAGTTTTCTTCTATTTTCTCTTCAGTTTCATCCTTCTTCAGTCGTTCGATCTGTCAGGAATTATCACAACCGTCAATCAAGACAGCCAATCAGAATCATTTGAAAAACTCTATAAATACCTGTGTGAATCCAAGCATTGGTAATAGGCAATTAATTAGAGTTCATGCATTTAATTCATTTAGTATTCTCATATCATAGCATCATGGTTATTTCAATCATCTTAGTCTTATTTCATATCATAGTTTAATCTTGCATCATGCATCACATTTAAATCTCGTTCTTTAGGAAGACAGTTTGTTGAGCCTAGCCTACAATCTGAGAGAAAAAGCTGGAATCGACAAAAACACTGAAGATAGAGGACAATAGGACGATAATCGAAGCAGAATACTGAGTTTGCATTTACTTACCTTTTATGTTATTTTTTGATACAATGTCTTATTGGTGTGTTTGAATAGTAATTTTTTTCATTTCATTATGCATATTATTTTCGACCACACATTTCTGGCACCCACATCATCATCATCATCCTCATACATCTAGACAAGGTTGTATTGCGTTGGGGCACGAGACACATCATCACCTTGGTCCTTATACCTTGGTGCATAACGTCTAGTGCTATATCAAACATCATGGTTGCTCACTTTCATTGTAGCATAGCGCATCCTTTCATCTCCTTCATCCACATTCTCTCTTGCATCATTCAACTTATCCCTCCTTTATCATTTCATTTCATTTCGAGAGAATACCTGTGTTTGTCCAACCCACCTATCCTCTCGAGGGGGCATCATTGACATCAAAAATCAGAAACATATCAGGGGCAAATTTTTTTATTTTCTTTGAAGCAATGCGTTTCACACATCACTTCAAAGAGGGGCAAAATGTATACACATAAAAATGGTCATGTCTATAATCCTGGCAATTAATTAAATATTTATTATTTAATTAATTTTCCTCTACATATGATTAAATTTAATTAATTTAATTATATTGTTCATTCATCTTATTCTTCTTTTGTAATTAAATAAATCTATTTTATTTAATTATTTTCATATGTCCACTTAATTAATTAAATAAATATATTTTATTTATTTAAATTAATTATCACTGTTTGAATTTAAAATTAAATTTTTTGATTTAATTAAATTTAAATATCTATTTTTCTTCTATTTTAATTTCTTCTTCTAGTTAATTAAATGTTTCATTTAATTAATTTCATAAAAGTGATTTAATTAAATAAATCTTATTTAATTAAAAATATCTTATGCTTTCTTTCTAAATCACAATTACATATTTTATTATCTTCTGTTTCTTCTCATATCATAATTAAATATTTTATTTAAATATGAGATCTTCTGCTTTCTTCAAAAATCCTGATTAAAGCTTTATTCTTATCACAAACTTTCTCCTGCTTTAAAAGCTTAATTAAATATTTCATTTAATTAAGAAAAAGCTGAATATCCTCCACAAATAAATAATTGAATTTTTAATTCAGTATTTATCAGCTTTTAAATCTTTCTTTTATTTTCTTTTAAAAGGAAGATGATTTCTTATCTTCTTATCTTTTCCTCTTTCATAAAAATAGAAAAATCTTGTTTTCGAGTTTTCTTCTATTTTCTCTTCAGTTTCATCCTTCTTCAGCCGTTTGATCTTCCAGGAATTATCACAACCGTCAATCAAGACAGCCAATCAGAATCATTCAAAAAACTCTATAAATACCTGTGCGAATCCAAGCATTGGTAATAGGCAATTAATTAGAGTTCATGCATTTAATTCATTTAGTATTCTCATATCATAGCATCATGGTTATTTCAATCATCTTAGTCTTATTTCATATCATAGTTTAATCTTGCATCATGCATCACATTTAAATCTCGTTCTTTAGGAAGACAGTTTGTTGATCCTAGCCTACAATCTAAGAGCAAAAGCTGGAATCGACAAAAACACTGAAGATAGAGGACAATAGGACGATAATCGAAGCAGAATACTGAGTTTTCATTTACTTACCTTTTATGTTATGTTTTGATACAATGTCTTATTGGTGTGCTTGAATAGTAATTTTTTTCATTTCATTATGCATATTATTTTCGACCACACACTTGAATTGCTAGGTCACTTGTAAACTTGCTAAGAGAAAATATGTGAAATAACCTTGTATTTATACTTTTTTATACCAAATTTCCCAAAATTACAACACTACAAGCCGACATCAGATCTAGGAGAATAAAATCCTGCCAAGAGTTTGAATTCAAAATAGGTCCAAGCTAAGCAGGAATCATATGCCAGTTCGGGCGTATGAGTCCTAGTAGGCTAAGCTTGGAACACAAATTTCAAGAAATGTTAAGTTCTATGCAAATTTCAAGACCAAGCCTCAAAACTTAGGTGGGACCCATACGCCCAAGGTGGCTTATGAGTCCCAAATCACTAAATCTGGGCCATACAATCCAATATCATTAAATTATGATTGGTTATTAGATATGTGTCAGGATTACCCTCAGAAAGATGCATTAAATAAGGTTTGTGGATGCAAAATAGAGCCAAATAAGGCATAAAGAAGCCCAATTTTAGTAGGGAGGGCCCAAACAAGTGTGAAAATGTAAAGGGATACATTTTCCTACACTGCAATATCTAAATAGATCACTAGAATTAATAAAGAAGAAGAACTAAGGAGAATATTGTTGAGATATATACTTGATAATGTTGTTAAAAAGAAATGGTAAGAGGTTAAATAGCTTGATAAGCTTTTCCTTGCACCATATTTTTAAATTAGAGCCTTTTTACTATGCAATCAATTTGGAAAACAAGGAAAAAAGTATGTCATTTTTAAAACTAGAAGGATACATCATTTCAACATAACTTTATCTTTACCTCTTCTTGCATTTGATGGAATATGCATTATCTAAATTCAAAAAGAATCTCTAGTTATAATATTTCCCAAGCAAGCTTACTATTTGTTCAAGAAGGATTTTAAACAATTTGGTGATTGATGCCTAGGACTTTTCTTCTTTGGATTTTAGTCTTGTTGGCTATATGTTAAAGCTAAATTTAATTTGAATAACAGTTCCAATCAACTCATACTCTTTGTTTAGTCCTAAGTGTTGCCTAATTTGACTACTAAACTATGTACACCTTTATTTTGTAGTTTCTTCAAATAGTGAAATTAGCTCTCTTCTCACCATTTCTCTTTCCTCCCATTAAAATAATTTTCTTTGTCTTCTTCCCAAAATATCACAAGTTCCCCCTCTGTATATCAAACGGAAATGTACATTCAATAATAAACATTAGATCAAGTGGTTAAAGTTGAAAGTATAAGGCTAGTTTAGATGCTTGAATGCTTCCCTCAAAGTTAATGCACTATAAATTGTTGGTTGGTGAAAGAATAAGATATTTTTGTGCAATCGATTAAACGTTTCTTTCATTATGGAGATGAAAATGTGAAGAACTTAGTTTGGCAATGCATACTTGCTAAAAAATGATGGTTGGTAATTTTTAGGGATATCCTTGCTTTCTTTGGCCATCATTTGTGATGCAGAGAGGCTCTATTTGGAATTGGATCTTTAGATTAATCAACAAAGTTATGCCACTAGTTTACATCGAAGTATACAAGTCATTCACAAATTTGAATATCAAATATAATTCTCTTGCAACTATTTTTGTTGGTGCTATTATTTTTACTCTTTTTAGCTAATATTATCAGTGTTTAGCTAATATGTGTATTGTCTTTCTTTTGGAGACTCCCACTTTGTATTTTAAATTTTCAATTGCCTATTTCAAGCTTTTTCATGACATTGTACATTTCATAAGTAGGAGGTGTTTTCCACAATGTGTCAAATTATGATATTGCTATCGAGATTCAACTCTATAGTTTTTTAAGTCAATGAGTTTGACTTGAAAAACTACACGGTTGAATCTTGATAGCAATATCATAATTATACAAATTGATTTAGACTTCTTGATTTTTTTTTACAATTTATTATGTTGTATTGCATCTCCTTATTTGTATATTTTTCTTTTTCTTTGATCGAGAATAAAAATATGTTAGAAAAAGATGTTGGTCCCTCCAAAAATGTATCTTTTTAAAAAAAATTAACAAAGGAATTATTGGTTATGTATAACTCCCATCATTTCGAGGGCAACAAAGTGACTACAAAAATTGTTAGGTATGATTATTGTAGTTTTTCCCCACCATGTAAGAACATCGGTAATATCAAATTCATCGAATGAAGTTTCGAAAACATTATTAAACATGCTCTTCCACATTGTCCCTACATCCTCTGCTCGACACCTTGCATCTATCGATCTGCCTAGTAAATGATCTTGTCGCAAAACCCGTGGCACAGGAACCACCATCTGCTTTCTTTCTGCAAGGCTCCCACGTCTAAAACAAAAGTATTTCCTGATACAGTCAGGAATATCTTCTAGTGTTGCCAGGCATTAACTAGCCGATGTACAAAAGCACGCGGTAGCCCACTAGCTATACTAGAAGGCGTCTCATGAATGTTATAGCCGTACCAAGTTGGACTGTTTCTTGTGGCAACACATGCATTAACTACGGAGAACCAGTGAAGGATTTGCATTGTGATTAGCAACATCCTGAATAACTAATAGTCTAATACTATTGATGACAATATTTTAAAATCCACTATAAGTGAAACATGATATTTTTTTGTAAATATATCTTTTTGAAGAAATAAGTTACGCTCAAATTATAGTTTAGATTTTATTAAAAATTCTTAGTCATAGAGAGGATTGGTAGCTTAGTGGTAGAGCATCTTAGCACACGCATAGCGGATCATGAGTTCAAGTTCTAGCTAGTCCATGGAAAATGACATGGTATCAGAGCTAGAATATGATTCTAGAGCACCAAAGTGTGGCTCAAGGGGGAGCACTGGAGAAATGAATCACATATGAACCATAATAAGGAGCCTGCAAAAATACCTAATCACAAAGAGAGTCAATAAGTCAATGGCAGAGCACTCCAACATGCACATGATACATCCTAGATTTGAGTCCCTACTAGTCCATATAAAATAACTTGTATTTTAGATTTTTGTAAACAATTCAAATATATGGACTCTAAAAAAAAAATTCACATATATTAGAGGCTATAAGATAGATGTACATTAGAGATACTATTTTGACTCGACATATAAAATAAAAAATAGATGTGAGAAAAAAAATATAATCTCCTTCCAGCATACATAAAATAAAAAATACTTTAATACCAATTATTTATTTGGATTTTTCTTTCAAACCAATGTAACAAACTGAAACATAGTAGAATATCTATACAAAACAATTTTGTTGATGACCCTCTTCTTTCTCAACGAAATCCTTTTAATTATTCCTATCTATATGGGTATCACAACAAATCATCCAACCATATTCAATAAAAACCCAACAATCTAATATATCAAGTGTCAATAGATTTAAATAATTATTTAAACTCGTATCATAACTAACACCCTCAATCAAGAATTTAACATGAGACCAATAGCCACCATAAAATCTCTTAAAATATTTTAGTAGTGCTTGCTTAAAAATATAGCCATGAAACATGGAGCCTCTTCTTAGTTGGGAGGAGAATGTTTTTTTTGGAAAGCTTTTATATATATGACATCTTGAGTGACATTTTTAAATTATAATTTCTCATTAAAATATAATGGACCATCTATTTCTATATATTTTTTATATTTTTTCATTTGAAATTCCTTGCAACCATTCTAATTTTAGTACAAAATAATTTTAAAAACTATGACATGTCATTCAAAAAAGGCTTATAATGTCTCTTAGTAGTAATTAATGATAAATTTTAACTAACCCTCATATATGAAACAGACACCTTTAGCCATGGACAAAAATGGGGGCTAAAATTTATTTATACTTGTTTTTCCATATAATTGGACACTATATCTTCCCCCCAAAATTTTACTACACCATTGAAAATTATAGGGTTCCATCTAAACTCATTTGTAATATTTTCACCATTAATTGAAAACTAGACCCTCCCTTTCATATTTTGCCTCATCATTGAAGATTATATCTTCCCTCTAAATACATATAGTAAATTAAAATATACATTAAAAATAATATTGAAATCATATGGAAAACTACTTCTGAATTTTTTAAGCAACCAATACATTAAAAAATACTCAACCCTTGTATGGAACCATATTGTTACAAATAATCTATTACATTATTCTTAGCTTTTTAAATGTCTCACTTGTCCATAAAATCATGAGCCAACAGTGTAAATATTGTAACAAATCATACACAAAATAAATGGATGTATATACCAATTAGTTTCTAGGTAAATGTAATCTAACAAAAACTAAAATAAATGAAAATCATTAATTATATGTGTAGAGAGTGAATACTAGGTGAATGCAATGTGTAGCTAGGAGAAGTATAGTAATGGAGATTTTTTTAGTTGATAATGAATCCCTACTATGTTGTTTATGTGTTGCTAGGTGCTTCAAGTGTTGTCATTTTCCATCATCTATGTTTGTATGTTCATTCTATTTTTATCTTAGTCATCAAGTAGTATATGACTACTTATGACCATTAAGACATACAAAAGGATATACATGTGAAGTGAAGTGAAAAGAGAAGAGCTATAACAAACAAAAATAGCTTTTAGTCATTATAAATGTTACAACATGGTGTTTAGATGTTAAAAGAGCATAATTGTGACATACAATATGAATTTAGGGGTGATTGGTGCACTAATCAATTAAAAAAGGTGCTAGAGTGAAAGTTAAATGAGAGGGAAAGTGTAAACTAGACACTTCCATCTCTACCTTTCCCCCCCACTTTAGTATAAAGTGAGCTAGGTGAATCAAATATGCTCAAGTAAAATTAGAACTTGTATTTGGTATAGTTAATTTAAAGGATACAAAAGCACTCTAAACTTAATGTTATATTTCTTGTTTTCATTTACACACCATGTTTAGATTTGTAAAATATGGTAGAAAAAATCAACTTACATAGTGAAAATTCCAAGATAAATAATTTTACAATTCTAAGAAATTCAATCCCCTCTTATCAAATGTGGATGTAGGTCATAGACATTGGACCTAGTTGTCCTCCACAAAACCTTAAAAGAGATGTTGAATAAGCATAAACGGGGTCATGTTATATGCAACAATCATGAAATTATTACCATGTTAGCTTTCATGAAGGATGCACTTCATGATCAATGCAATTGGTGTAGGAACAACGAAGGGTTACTTCAAAAATCTAGGACTCGAGTGACAAGACAATGGCATGTACCATTTTTTGGCCTAAGTGGGATACTCAAAATGAACATTTTTTAATATTAGTTATATTGAATAAATGGTCAATAATTTAAGGATTCAATCTGAACTAATGAGCTTTGGTATTTTTTATGTAGTTCAAGTTATAGTTTTTTACTTTTTTAAATAATTATTCCTCTCATTTTTATTTTATTTTCAATCAATATTTTTGCTATTTTTTATTGAGTGACATTTTTCCATAGAATATAAATTTCACTACAAATAAAAACTTTCCACAATTTCTTTTTATTAGGCAATTACTCCAATGTCTAGGGCACACATATTTTTTTGGTATTTTTAATTGTATTGTAGGAAAATGTACCCCTTTACATTTTTACACTTGTTTTGGCCCTTCCTGCTAAAATTGAACTTCTTTATGCCTTAATTGGTCCTATTTTTCATCCACAAGCCTAATTAAATGCATTTTTCTCAAGATAATCCTAACATTTAACAATTAACAAATCATAATTCAATGTTTGAGGTTTTTTGTTCCATATCTGGTGATCTCAGACTTATACGCCACCTTTGGTGTATGGATCCCACATGGGTCTCGAGCCCTGATTTTAATCATTGTAATAAACTTAACACTTTTTGGAGTTTATGTCTCGTGTTTAAGACACTAGGACTCATATGCCCAACCTAGTGTATAAATCCTGCTTTAACAAAGACCTATTTCAAATCAAATTCTTGGTAGGATTTCCATTATCCTAGATTTCATGTTAGCTTGTAGTGTTGTAATTTGAAGAAATTTGGCATAAACAAGTATAAATACAAGGTTATTACACATATTTTCTCCTAACAAGCAATCGAGCAATCTAGCAATTTTCATGAGAAAGTGTTATCTAGCCATTCAAGTACACTCAAGAGCATTCAAGAGAAAATCATCAAGCATTTGGAGTAGTATTCAAGATTCAAGCATCATGCATCATGTGTGTTTGTGAGCTAACATTTGTGATGTAGGTCTTCACAATTCAAGCGAGCATTCAAAGACACTATCTCATATCAAGATCAAGAGTCAAGATCCACATCCATTGGAGTCATTTCACACAAGTTTGTAGCCTTTATTTCAAAGGTTTGGTGAAATACAACATTGCATATTGTCCATTCATCATTCCTTCTCACTATTTCATTTCATTTCAAGGTTTGATTACTAAAACAAGTTTTGACAAAGCAAGCCCCTATTCCCTAACACAACAGCATTTTTCCCTCTTCATGTGTGATTGTAGATCTAGGTGATTTATAGCTTGAAGATCCTTTGAAGAAAAAGTTGCAATATTGAAGAAAGTTGTCAAAGTTGTCAAGAAGTAATCTTCACAGAAACTCACCTATAGGCCAAAATTCAAACTTTTGGACTTGAAGATCGAACAAGACAAAAGTTGTAGAAGATCACTAGAGGCTATAGAATTTTTAGTCAAACCCTAATACTAGGACTAAATCACCCCTCTGGGCATATGTGTCCCAATATACCCCTTTTCACTAGTTTTTTGTTGATCTTGATTTGTCATCTAAAGATTCCAGATTCTATCCAAATTCCTGTAGCAAGACTAAATTGTCGGAGTTTGGTGTATGAGTCCTAGAGCACTTTAAAAACATAAAATTTTAGGGTTTTTAGATCTTGTTTAGAAATCTCCTATCCTCTAGATACTTTCTTTTTTCTCTCTGTATAATAATTTGAATTCATGTTTTAAGTTTCTAGGGTTTAGTGCATAGAGTTTGCATTTCTCCTTTGAAGCTTCATTTTAATGGTGAACCCCCCTTTTAATCACACCTAAGGAAACCTACTACTATTCCTACTTAGTAGCCCCCTCCCCTTCCCTCAATTGGGCCTCTTAGTTGAGGAATCTTGGTTTCCTAATGAACTAACAGTTAAATAGGTCCTAAGCCTAGTTCCATCTCCCAAAAGGTGGAACCCTATTTCCTTCAGTTCATTTTGGTGAACCTAACCCTTGGACACTTGCATTTCTGATTTGGAGAATATTGTAGTCCTAGATCTAGGTTAACTTTGCATTAGATTTGCATTAGTTGAATTGCATTTAGGACTCCTAAATCTTGCATTAGTGGAAAAGTGCATATAGGTTGCATTTTTGCATCTTGCATCATTGAATTTCATTGAAAAACTATAATTGCAAAAATTCATTTGAGCATAGAAACTAGAAACCTTAACATCAACTCAGAATTTGTTGATTTTGGATTAAAAACCCTAATCTAGGACTCATTCACCCACTTAGGTGATTTAGTCAAGTTGAACAAATGGTTTTACCATATTTCTAGGAATTCTATTTTGTCTATTTTTTAGTATTTGAATCTTCCAAAAACCCTAATTGGGACTCTTTCGCCCATCTGGACAATTTAGTCCTATACTAGGTTTGAATCTACATTTTACAACATTAAAAACTTCATTTATGTGCTTCTTTTTGCTATAATCAAATCTTTGTTATAGTTTGTTGAGTTTCTATTTCATTCTTTTCCTTAGATCTAGCTTAATTTGGTTTCATTTCAAGTGCATTTGTAAACATAAGAATTGGAATTAAGGCATATCATTTATCTTGTGTTCATTGCATTTATATTGCATTCATTGATTGTCCTTTGAATGAGCTTTACAATTTGGTGTCATATTACTAATACTACAGTGAGACATAGTTTGAGACTCATGTCATCTCGCGATAACACACTCGTTGTGGATCTTGGGTTATCTAGCTCTTTCACTCATAGTATTGACACTAGTTCACTAGGTGTGGATCATACCATTAACAACTCTTTACCTTCAAGTAGTATGACATGTATTGAAACAATGGTTGTTAGTGTCCCTCATGAAAACCTAATCCAAATCAATGAAGAATTAGCACATCTACAAAACCTAGTGAGTATTGAAAACATTTCCAATGTTGCTATTCCTACTATAGATAACATACACTAAATGATTGAAAGCAAAAAAGGAATAGAGATTGTGTGTAACCTAGCTCAGATTTTTGGAAAAAATCTTACCTTAATAACTAGTTGTGCTCAAACCTCGAACAATACTCAAAGTCAAGGAGGAATCCAAATTCCTTGTCCTATAACCATTGCCTCTATTCCCACCTATATCAACCCTCAAGTTACCAAAACGATGCAACCTATACTACTAATGTCATTCCTACCTTGGGTATTTCCACTAGCAATTGTACCATAGAAAAATGGATCATTGACATTTTCATGGTCTTTTAGGTCTTTCTCTCATAATGCTTGGTCTATTTTTCTTTGATTTAATGTTGCAATGTAACTTATGCATTCACATTAGATCTTAAACATTCAAATTATGATGTCTTGTGAAGGTGTTGTGAAGTGTTGTAACACATTTCTACACTTTTTTAGACTCTTTTCATTATAATTCACCTAAAAATAACCTTTTCATCACTTATTAAGTCCTATTTTAAAGTTTTGTAAAGTCTTGTAACAAGATTTCATGCTTTTCTAGGCTTGTCTTCACTATTTACACCTTTCTTATGCTTTATATGACCCCTTTATGCACTCACAAGAATTAGTTAAGTGTATTTATGGGTGGCAAATGAGTCCCTCTTTGCTCCAAAATTAAAATAATTCAAATTTTCTTTCATTTTTTTTAAATACCTTATGTCGGCCTGTGATGAGGTATTATTGGGTAATTAGGGCATAAGTGTGTATAAATAAGTGTTTTTCTCCTCATTTTACATTTCCCAATTCATCAAGTTCACTAATTCACTCATTCAAGCATTCAAGCCCTTTGCATCATTCAATCAAGCATTCATCAAGAATTTTGGAGCAGTCAACATATCTTCAAATTTGTTCAACAAGGTTGTGGTGAGTTTAGGACATTTGCTTGTTGTTATTCGTCATTTCCTTCTACATTTCATTGCATTTCTTTATTAAGGTTTTGACTACCAAAGTGGGATTTGACCAAGGAAAATCCCTATACCCTAACCCTTAACCATTTTTCCACTTTTGTATGTGTGTTTGCAGACTTTTGTATGCAATTTTTTTAAGAAATTAGGTGTTGAAAGGTGGACAAGAAGTCAACAAATTGTTTCAAGTCAACTAAACCCTATTTCAAGCTTGGAGATAACCTACAGTCTGTTTTCTGCAAATTTGACTCCGTTAACTCGACAAGAAGATAAGTGCATATCTGGAGCTATAGAATTGACCTTCGATTTCACAGAATTTTGGAGGAGGGCTGATTCACTATTAGTGGAAAATGAGTCCCACCTTAAGGCTAAAAAAGGTGATTTTGTCAGATTCCAGTTCTCGACAGTCGAAAACCTATTTTAGGAGATTTTACTAGTAGGAGGACTGATTCGTCATCAGTGGTGAATAAGTCCCACTAGTCATCAATAGTGATAAATTCTAGCATTCCATAATCTTCCCAAATCTTCAATTTTTCTCTAGGTGCACTCCTTTTAGTCTCTTTCATTTCCGAGTTCATTTATGCATGTTTCTTGTTCATTCTTGCAAACCTCACTATGTTTTTGAACATTGCATATTTCATTAGTTTTGCATTAATAATCAGTCAATTACATCATTTATTTACATTTACAGCATTTCATTTAGTCTTAATTACATCATATAATCCTTTATTTGAGTGAACCAATTCAATTTTGGGGTTTTATCTCTCTCCTTTTAGGTGAAAAATCCTAAGAGTGCAAGAGAAGTCCATAGACCCTACAAAATTGTTAGTTCATTTTGGTGAACCTACATATTGAACACTTTATCTTTTTGATTTCCATTGCATCTTGCATCCTAGGTTTCATTTGCATCAACATTCAATTAGGTTTTGTTTTGTTTTTGCATTCTAGGGTTTCTCAAATTGCATTAGTGAAAGACTCATCTAGACTTCATTTTTGCATATCATGTATCATTCAAAAACTGACAATTTTCATTTGCATCCTCATCTTGCATCTAAAAAGCATTGAAATCATTTTAAATTTTTTTGAAAAACACAAAAAAATCTCAAACCTTGACTCATTTTCCACCCCGGGCGAATAAGTCCAGTTGCATTTCCTGCATTGAAATTTCTGGCATTTTCACAGTTTTTCCTGCATTTTTGTTTCCTGTTACTATCTTCTTGTTTTAGTTTACAGAATTTTTGTCATTAGCCTTTAATCATTCATAGTTTGCATTTGCATTCACCCCATCTTTTGTGGTACTTGTATGAGTGTTTGGTGCCCCATTGATAATACTTTAGTGAGACGAAGTTCTAAACTCATGGCTTCCCACGATAGCACTTTCATTGTGGACCTTGGGATCTCAAGAGCTCCTACTCCTGGTATGGAATATGGTGCATTAGGAATGGATATTACCACTCATATGACTTCACTTTCCCATCTAATGCATGTTGACACACAAACTAGTTTCATTCCGCAAGATAAAGTCATTAGTATTCATGAAGATTTTGCACATTTACAACAAGATTTATCCCTTGACAACATTTCCACCACTGCCATACCTTCCATAGAAAACCTTCATCATTTGATTGAAAGTGATGATGGCTTACAAGTTATGAAGAGAATTGCTGAAATATACAACAAACATGTTCCTTCCACATCCCAATTAGTAAACATTGTTGTGAGCCAAGGAGGATCTCACATTCCTCCTCCTTCAACCATAGCATCCATACCAACCTATACCACTCCTCAAGTTACAATAACCATGCAATAGGTTAGTCATGTGACTCCTTCTTTCTCTATTCCAACTAGCATTCCTACTTCTTTTGTGGCATCAAATGTTCCCTCTTCCACCTTCACCTCTCTTAGTGTTCCTTTCACTTCTCCTAACATTACATACACTCCATTACCATTTTCCCTTCCATCTCATACCACTTACACCAATCCCATTATTACACAACTCTTTAACACCGTTTCATCCATACAACAACAAATATCCACCATTAGCCAAATTCAAAATGCTCCACCCACGTATCATGTCCGTAGTAGCCCATTATCCCTTGAGATCTTATGCACACAGATTCCACAAGGAATTGAAATGCCTAGGTTTGAGAACTACAAAGGTAAAGGATACCCTACTAATCATGTCAATGCTTATACAGCCTTGTGTAGTGATTTTGTCCTTGATGACAAACTATTAGCTAAACTTTTTCCTAGGACCTTAAAAGACACTGCATTGGAGTGGTTTTCCAACTTACCCAATCATTCAATCTGATCATTTAATGAACTTGTAGATGCCTTTATTATAAGTCATTTCCAAGTCCATATGACTCCCAAAAAGACAATAGTTGATTTAATGAGATGTAAACAAAACACTAATGAAAAAGTCATTGATTTCATTTCACGTTATCAGTCATTGTATGCTCAAATTGATGTCAAGATTCTTGATTCACATCTACAAAAGATGTTTATCAAAAACTTGCATACTCACCTTTAGGATAAGTTGACTATGATGAAATTTCCTCCACTCATGCATTTATGCACAACCCTTTGTGACTATCACAACTCGGTTACTAGTCATGATTCAAAGTCCACTTCTAACCAAGCTGAGAAGTCTGAGCAAAGAAACCAAAATAATGCACAAAACTTTAGAAAACCAAACAAAGGCTTCTTACAGTTCAATCCACCTTCTCTGCTACCAACCCAACCTGTTCCAAGTCAAGTGGCAGTTTTTAAAGTAGTGGCGCCCTTTACCTATGGGGACCTAAAGAGACAATTTACCCCCTTACTTGATACTCTCCATAACACATTGAATCAATTTCTCCAGGAACAGATGATCACTTTGCCTATAGTTAAACCCCTTGATCCCACAAATCCTTTACCACCCACCTTTAAACCAAACACTTATTATCATTTTCATTGCCAAAATAGACATGACATTGAAAAATTTAAGTGTCTCAAACACTTAGTTCAAGACCTCATTGATTCGGGTCATTTATCCATTATGGGTGTCAATGATCAAGGCAATAAGTTTGTTGCACTCCCTAATCAAAATTTACAAATCTTTACCAACCCCATGTCTAAACACAATGTTTCATTTGTCAAGGATAGTGAACCTTCAAACACTCTTGTGATGAACACTGATACAAATAATGAACAACCTGATATTACTCCAAATGTTACCCAAGTTAATCCTATGGATGAACTTGTGGGTACGATAGACGTTATCCCTTGTAAGGGCCCAACCAATAAATCTCTTGATATTACTTTTTCTTCTCATGATATACTTAAAACTCTTTTTGATGGTCCTCTTTACATAGCCGACCGGATCTATGATAATCCCACCAATGGGATATTAATAGATCCTGCATGTGGTGAGAATGTGATCATAGAAGAGTTTTTAGTATTACATGTGTATACATCTAAAAATGGTCATAGTCAATCAAGCTTGTTAATTAATTAAATATGAATGATTTAATTAATCTTCTAAAGTCATCTACATATAAATAAATTTAATTATTTATTTATATCGTTCACTTTTATAATTCTTCTACCTTAATTAAATAAATAATTTTATTTAATTATTACCATCTTCCATCTTCCTCTTAATTAAATTAAATAAATTTTATAATTTATTTATATTAATTATCATATTATTCTAAATTTGAATATTTGAATTCAAATAATGGAATATTCCTCCAAACACTTTCTTTATCTCACAATTAAATTAAATATTATAAATATTTAATTTAAGACCTTTTTCTCACTTCATGCATAATTAAATATTTTAATATTTAATTGCCTTCCATTTTCAACTCTCACACATAATTAAATATTAAATATTTAATTATGGAAACTTCTAAATCCATTGTCACATGTAATTAAATAAATTTATTTATTTAATTATGGGATTTATCTTCAACTACAAAACAAACTCATAACTAAAGATGACAAATGACAAGTTGCCTCTATTTTTGAGTGAAAGGTTTTGTGGGAAGGAAACATCTTCCATTATTCTCTCAACCTTCCATCTTTTTCTCAACTTCCAAAATCTCTCACCATTCATCTTGACAAGCTTGATTTCAACCATTGATCACATCAGCCAATTAGAATCTTTCGAAAACTCTATAAATACCTTTGTGAATCCAAGCATTGGTTACACACACATACACACGCATTAGAGACAGGCGATTTGCATTTTAGCATTATTATTATCAATTTTAATATTCATAATTTTGTAGTTTGACATTCTAGCAATCATGTTTAGTTTAAGCATGTTAATCATATCTTAGCATAGCATGCATTCATCTTTAATCTCATTCTCTAGGAAGACTATTTGTTGATCCTAGCACGCAATCTAAGAGCAAGCTAGAATCGATAAAAACACTGGAGATAGAGGACGATAGGACGAAATCAAGGAAAAAAGACTGAGTTTGCACTCCTTTTATTTGATTTTTTGTTTTGATATAATGTCTTATTGTTGTGTTTGATTTATTTATTTTACTCTACACTTGATATGCCTAATTTCAATCACACATTTTTTGGTGCCCACCGTGGGGCATTTGCCCCATTTTTGACATCTACTTGCAGGTTTTTTGATAGGATTTCACATTTTGGAGTTTGGTTTTCCAATTTTTTTTGCTTTTTAGCACATCTGTGGGTTTCCTTAGCACATCCAGGGCTTCTTTCAGTGCTTCTGTAGGTTTTTCGGTGCATCTAGGAACTATTTCAGTGCATCCGACAATTTCTTTAGTGCATCTAGGTAACAGAATAGCGCATCCATTTAGCTCACTTCATTTAAAATTGTCTAAAATTTATGCATTATTAGATTAGCACATTTAGAATTTCTTTTAGTGCATTTAAGGTTTTTTGCAGCGCTTATGAGGTTTGTTTTAGTGCATTGACTATTTATTTTAGCGCATATAGGTGATCTTTTAGCGCATGCAGGTTCTAACCAAACAAAGTTCTGAGTTTGACGCCTTCCACAGACAACTTTTTCTAGTTAAAAAGAAGCAACCCTAGGGTAGACACAACAATTTAAAATGAACCAATCCTAGGATAGACATGAAATTTAAAAAGAATCAATCCTAGGGTAGTCACCACACATTGATTTTGCAGTTAAAATGAATCCCATGCTTGTTGTGAAGCAATAACTTCACAAACACTATATGCTTTGTCTGTGGCAATAGGTCTATGCTCTACCCTTAATTGGGTGATCAGAATACCAGACTTTCCTTTTCATTTTTTTGCAATTTTAATGCTTTATTACATCCTTTAGAGGTCCTACTCTTGTGGGAAAAAGTACTCACCCAAGAGGAATGACCCAAGTGGGTTCAAACCAAAGCCAGGTTATTCCACCCCACTATAAAATATAAAACAAATATGGGGAAACCCACTTTTTCCAATAGTGTGCAAGATAACCATCCCCAAAGCCTTTGTTCTAAAGGTTGGGAGGTCCCCTAAGGGAGTTTATTATTGTTGCACCGAACGGAAACCCTTACTATGAACCTAGTGTAGTAGCCAATCGTGTCAGTTTCTAAACATCCTAATAATCATAGTGCAAGGGGAGGGAAGAATCTTCCCCCAAGACACTCACCATATAACTGTCAAGGACCGTTTGCTCAGGGGATTCAGTATCCATTTCCGTCACTCTGAGTACGCGCCTAGAAAAGACAAAAACATGGGTGCCCCTTCGAGGGTGACACGATTGTGTGAGTCAACGCAGTTCTAAGTGTGGGTTGTGCTTATTATGATGACCTACTTGAGTACTAACAGTGAGTCTTCCTGAATTTTTTATTATGTGCAAAACTTGTGAAAACACTTTTTGAAAACATTTTTGAACATACACTTGTTGTTTAGTATAGGGCTTAAAAACAACTATTTTAAGAGTGTTTGCTATGTTTTCAATCACATTAATTCAGATAAAAGATCATCCAAAATGAACATGCAAAATTTTAGCTAAAATTACTCAAAACTGTTTGAAAAATTGCCTTGGAAAATTGTTTTAGTGCATCTAGGGTATATCTTAGCGCATATGTGGTCTATTCTAGCGCATCCACTGGTTAGTTCAACGCATTTAGAGCCTTCTTTCACACATTGAGTGTTTAGCGCATATGCTGAATATTCTGTAAATAATTTTTGATCACTGTCAAAACATTTTTCTGTAGCACATTTGAAACATATTGTAGCACATCTGAGGTTTTTTGTAGCGCATTTGACTATTTCTCTAGCGCATATGCCTATTTTTGCAGTGCATATAGGGTGCATAGTAGCGCGTCTATCACTTTCTAGAATTTTTACTTTTGACATATCTGAGTTTTTAACATCTTCGGTCTAGTAGCATCTTGACATTTCTCCCATGCTTAGAGAGTGGAAATCAACCAAATTGTCAAGAAATTGATTTCCAATAGGATCAAGAAACCCAAGAAACATTTAGGTTACAAGAAAACCTTGCAACAAAGATATTTTTTGTATAAAATTCAAAATGTCTTGCTCCATTACCATGAGTTTCTCCATAGGTACCAATATTTTGTTAGGGGATTTACTGACGAGTACATTGTAGAGCCTTTATATTCTCGAGCCTATTTCCAAAGAAGAGCTCTATCACAACGACACAATCATAATCAACCTCTCCACTTCGATTATCTACCACAACCTTCCATTGAATATCCAACACATCCCAACCAAATCCTTCAGTGATCTTAACTAGGTTATTTGATATACTTAATCATTCTTCAAAAACAAGGATCAAATCTTAAAAGTGCACCTTTCAAGCAAACTTTTTATTATTGATTCAACTTCCCCAACATGATTCTGACATCCTTCATCATTGGAAGCTACAATCAAGAATTAGGAACATCTTTGATCATATCATAATATTTTAATCTTATCAGATCAAGACATCATCAATTTTTGCACTTATCAAACTGTGATCTAAGTCTAGAAGAACATTTCAGAATCATATGCCTATTTTTACAAGATCTCAATAAAATAAGCTGAAAGAGGACATTCAAAAAGAAGATTATACTCAAAGAACTCAAGAAGAAGGTGAGATTAGTAATCCCCTTTATAGTGTGAGTCGTAATCCCCTTTTCGACAACAACATGGATAAAAGAGAAAAAAATTTGTTCCCCTTCAATAGAGACATGAGAAGAACTCCTGTAGATAATGATGATGAACGAGATGAAAAACATCACCTTAGAGAGGCTGAGCAAGATCCCAAATTTCACAAGGCCTTAGAAAATATTTTAGAGCACAACAAAGAGAAATATTTCCTGTATTTGGATGACAAAGGAGCTAAATTGCCTCATGATTTTTATACTAAGAACTTAAAGAGAAGTCTTGATGAAACACCCTTGTCTGATCTTAGTGCCTTATCTCAACAGATTAAGGAACTTCAAGGAAAAATTAAAGACATGCAAGGGGGAACCAAAATGAAGACATATGCTCTTGATGACATCTGTCCTTATCCTTTTCACAGATGTCTCAATATGATCCCATTTCCCAAACATTATGAAATCCCAAAGTTTGATCATTATAATGGGAAATTGGATCTAATCGATCATATTAGAGACTTCTGAAATATGACTTTAGAGTTTTCCCATGAGGATACATAATTGATGTTGTTTGTTTCCTAGGAGTCTTGGAGGCCAATCTATGGAATGGCTATCAAAAATCACACTGCCTGTCAAGAAATTTGAGGAATTGATTAACGAGTTCATATCACAATATTCCTACAACATACAACATCAAATAACCATGATTGATCTTTGCAAGGATAAACAAAAACCTAGTGAACCATTCATTACATTTCTTTAGAGATGGAGAAAATTGTTTGCTAGATACCCATGTCATGTTCCTGAAAAGGAAAAGATCACCACTTTCATAAATAGCTTAGATCAAGAGATGAGCTATCATCTTAATCTTCATTGTCCTCCCACTTTATAGAAATTGATTGAAAATTCCATCACCATTGAAGGTGCCTTAATCGAGAGAGGGATAATAAAACTTGACAAGGAAAATCCTAGCTCTTCAAATCACCACAATGACAAGTCTAAGTTTTGGAATCACAACAAAAACGTGGTGAATGATGGTTTTGTAGATTAAAATCATGTCTTGACTAAGCCATTTGTTCTTAGTACTCCAAGTGCTCCTCACAACAATAACTATAACAACTTCAACTCGGTCACAAATCAAGGAAACGATCCTCCTCCTTTGAGGAATAACATGAATCAAAATTTTATTCCCAATCAATGGAATTCCAATAGTCAAGGTTTATGTGGAAACAATAACAAAAACAATGCCTTAGGAAATACCTCGAACAAAAATCCACAATGATCTTCATTCTTCTCTAGCAAAAGAACTTTTACTCCACTGGGCCAATCTTTGGAATCTGCATTCAAAGAGTTGATGGCTAAACATGTCCTTACTTTTCCACCTCAATGCAACTTCAAACCCAGTGTGAAGCCTCCATAATGGAATGATGCATACTATTGTGGCTATCATCGGTGCAAGGGCCATTGTACAAATAATTGTCAAGCCTTGAAAAATGTCATCCAAGACTTAATAAAAAATGGCACCATCACAATAGAAGGACACCAACAATCAAACGAAGACCACCAAGCATTTCGCAACCCTTTTCCCAACTATCAAAAGGGTGAGTCTTTTGGAAAAAGTGTGAATCATATCAACGATCATATAATCAATCATATCTACACTGACGATGAATGGGTCAATGTTATAAAAGTTAAGGAGAAGATGGAATATAGACAAGTCAACACAAGAACAAGGGCACAAGCTGAAGTTGTCTTAAAGGGCGCTTCTTCAAAATCCAGTGTGCCCCCATCTCAACATCAATATGAATTAGTCAATCAACTTCAGAAAACTCCTACTTAGATTTCTATCTTAGAACTCCTGAAGATTTCCCCATAACAAAAGGAAATTCTAGAAAAGGCCCTAATTGAATCAACGGTATCCACTAATCGGATGTGGGCTGATTTCAAGCCATGGTGGGACACTTGTCCTCACCCACATGCCTCTCATTTTCTGAAAAATATGACGTTTCCATGACTCATCCCCATAATTCAGCATTATACTTAGAAGTCATGATCCACAAGTTTCGTGTTAGACGTGTCCTAATAGATGGAGGTGCTGGTTTGAATATATGTACCATGAAGTTAGTTTAGGCTATCGGATTTTCTGAGGACTCCATTGATCCCAGAAGAAAGATTACTATTAAAGCCTATGATGATGAGGAAAGAGCGTCCAAGGTTTTAATCATGCTGCTGATCAGAGTGGGACCTGTTATCAAGATTAGTTTCTGTCAAGTATTAGACTATGATCTTGCATACAACATCTTGTTGGGTCATCCATGGATCCACAAAATGCAAGTTGTCCCATCCACATATCATCAATGTCTTAAGTTTCCTTATGACGGATAGGAGAGCACAATACCAGCTAATAATTCAAATAGTCATACTTGTGCCAACATCAAAGCTAGTCAAGATACTTTGGTTCCCAACTGTGTGAACCCCAATCCAAATACCTACAAAACAATGAGAACAAACACATTAAGTTAGAGATTGCAAGCAAGAACAAGGATTCCTAATGAAATCCATTTACAAAACTCAAATTAGGAAAATAAACAATGAAGAACACAATGAAAACAACAAAATAGATTGAATCCTAATTTAAATAATTTGAAAACTCATGATCCCATGGGGGAATTGGTGCCAATTTGATGTAAAAATTGGCCCTTTCCCAATTCCTATGATGCAATATTGATATGTTGAAGATATCTTGATGAGTGATCCACTTTGTTGATGAAGGATGAATGATTCCAAGCTAAAAACCTACATAACCTAGCTATGATTCAATGATATTTGATGGAAATGGCTAAATATTTTGGCATAATAACTTTGCATAATTTATGGTTGATTAAATGAGGATATGAGCCCTTTATTTATAGAATGCCAAGATGGATGAATGTCCAAATTTGAGCAATGTGGGACTAACATTCATCCAATGGCAAGATGCCACTTGTCAATCTATGAGTGGATGGAGGATGTGCAAGTTTTGAGGATTGTGCCAATAAATGCACATTTTTTAATTTCAAATTTGTTGAAATGACTTGCAAGAGGGAATGGAAAATGCAATAAATGCCACTTGGCTCAAGGCAAAGGACATGTAAGATGGAGTAAATGCCTTGTTGGATGTACATGTCAACTTGGATTTTGAATTCAAACTTGAAGAATATTCCAAAAAATGCCTTGTGAGGAAAATAGAGATTTAATAAATGAATTAAATCTATTTTCATGTGCAAGTGGTAAAAGCTGGAGGATTTGATGGATTAAGACTAAGATTAATCAGGATTTGATTCATTTAAAAGATATTTAGTTGATTTGGCCATTTGATTTAGATTTTAGGATTGAAATAAATGAAAAAGAGATGAAAATGATTAAGACCTAGATAAATAAATATTTTAATTTATTTAACCAAAAGGGTTGATGTTAGATTAAATTAGATGAATGTTTGATTTATTTAATTTAATTAGATGAACTTTAGAAATTTAATCAAATAATATGGATTATTTAATTAAATAAAGATAGGAAGATGAAATGACCTAGCTAATTACACAAAGATAATGGTTTAATTAAATTGAGGGATTTATTTAATTAAAAGGGGAATTATGATGAATTTAATCAAATAAGGCTATTTGATCAAATGGTTAGATAGAGGGATAATTCAGGATGAAGTGATGTTAGTAGATCCGAATTGAGTGTGCAATATCAATATGTATATTTTCTATGTCTACAATTTTCCCCTCTTTGAAGTGATGCACTTGTTGCGTTGGTTCAAAGAATAACCTTGCCATGATAAAAAATAAAAAATTCTTTGATTTTTTCAGATGCCCCACTGCTGCCCTAGCGAATGAAGAATTATGTTGGTATACTGCCCCCTCAAGAGATCGGGCGAAGAGGTTTGGTTTGAGGATTGATCTCTCGACAAAGAGGTTTAAGATCAATTCAACTCAAATATTTGATGTAGACAGATTTGATGATGTAGACAGTCATCAGCCATGGGTAGCCTCATGCCTATTTTGATATATTACACACACTTGATCCTGATTTGTACCATGACAGTTACATTATTGATGATATAAATGAAATAATTATGATGTTTATATGTAATGGATGATATGATGATGATTTTATGACTATGCAAATAGATGATAAATGTATGGTTTATGATATGTTTAGAATAACCAATCTATATTATGCCATGATGGGGATGAATGAATGTGGTATGATTAATGCTTTCTATATGATATGATATGCATTATGTAGTATGCTAATAATTTTGTGGATGCAAGATAGATGCAATGGTGATGATTTATGATTAACTGTCATGGTACCATGTTAGCGCAAAAAGCATAGAGGAAAACAAGAGATTCCAACAAGAAATGAGATGATGATGATGATGATGATGATGATTTTCTTACCAAGGAGTTGGAATTTTCAAATGGCCAATTACCTTATGTTTGATAACACACATAGGCACGATGCATTAGGGTATAAAGAACCAGGATGGCATTGTACCTAGTGTGATGAAATTTGACTTGACAAATAGATAGGAGTATTCTTGTTCACACTTGACATACGGAAACCTTGCTAGGACGTACCTAACAAAGCAAGTATTCGCCGAAGTTATTTTACAAGAATGTCCAACAAGCACAGTAGAAAAAAGATAATGATCATTGCCCCATTCCTTTCTCTCTAACTTGTTTTGATTAGACATCATCGAGAGGTCATTGGAATGAGTGTAATAAGATAAATCAAAAGAAAAGATCAAGTACACAAAAAAGTCAATGTTCTTCATACCTCTAGCCAAAGGGATTTGTTTTGATAGGATAAGAATCCAAGGTGATATCCAAAATGATTCGCATTGTCAGAATGATATATCCTAGGACATGCATTGCATAGGATGATGGGTTGATAGGTTGATTGATAGGCTATTGATATAAGGTTGACTGATATGTTTGAAAATGATCAAGAGTTTGATTTTGTGTTTAATGGTTTGTTGTTTCAATTTTGATTTTGTGTTTAAAGTTTTATTTTTCTGATTGTTGTGATTGTTTCTGTTTGTTTTACCAAAGGGTGAGTGTGATGATCAGTTTATTATGGATGATTGATTATCGCGGGTGAAAGCGAGATGAGACGGATGGATTTTTTCAAATATTTGGATGTTTTTGGAGTTTTGACATGTTTTGAGGCTATTTTTGGGTTTTTAGATTTTTCAAATGTTTTGATTTTCCAATTTTCCAATGTTTTTGGAGTTTTCTGAGATTTTGTGAATATTTTTGGATTTTGTTTTTTTTCTTTTTTTTTGAATGTTTTTTGGATTTTGATGTCTCAGGGGGCTGATCAAATATTAGCCTTGCCTATGTTTAAGCTCAGAGATGACGTAGTTCAGATAACTATGCTTTTGATTTGTTTTGGGATTTTTTGAGTGTTTTTGGATTTTTGATATGTTTTGAATGTTTTTTGGATTTTCTTGGTTTTTTGAATGTTTTTGGATTTTTCGCATGATTTTGATGAATTGGATATGGATGTGTGTGATTATATCAGTACTCTATTGGGGATTTTGTTGAAAACCAAGCTAAGGTTGATTGATCGGATCGATGGATTGATGATCATGACATTGTCGAGGATGCACAACAATGCAAGGATAGTGTTACACAACACAAGGATTAGGATGGATATCCCAAGATGATGAGGAATTGATGATGATAACATTGTTGAGGATACACAATAATGGAGGGATAGTGTTAAGAAACACAAGGTTATCCCGAGATGATGATTTTTTGATTGGATTTGATCGATCAAGATTGATGAAGCTTGATTTGGAACAAAATTTGTTTGAATGATTTGATGTGACATCGACATGCAAATTAGATGTGACTGATAGTGATTGCTTGGATTGATGTTCGATGAAAGAAGAAGCTTGATAAAGAACGTATTCTCATCAAAATATGCCATGGGCTGGTGATTGGATTTTTTCTCACAAGTGGTGGACCAATTTTATTTCACATTTTCCAATGTTTGGATCACCACATAAGTTGGAGGATATAGATCAAGATTTATTCCCAAAGCAAGATGTACATATTTTCCCCCAGTGTCTAGCAATGTATGGACTACCATGGGTGGATGCTTGGATAGGTGTACGGATTGAGGGATATGGATTATCTTGTGATAAGATAAGGTGCTTAGATAAAGAATGCTCATTTGGTTAATGCTTCATGGCTCAGATAACTTTGGATAGGATAGGATCAATGAAAATGACCCATGTTAAGATGTTTTACCATAAGAAAGCATAAAGTGTGCCCCAAACTTTCATCAAGATCAAGATAACTCAGACTATGGATGCAGATGGATGAAAATGGATTAGATAAATGGTTCATGGATGAATGAATTTATTATGGCTAAGATGGATGGAATGCTAGATTTATTATGGATGGGATGAGATGCTTCCACCTGAATTGGCGCACGTAGATGCTTGATTCTACACATGAAGCCTGTTTTCCAGGTTTTCATCATGGTACCTATCCAAAGTGCCACCGTAGTGGTTTTCACTAGAGGACGATTTTTATTTTTATTGTTTTCAATCCTTTTTTTTTTTTTTTGGATTTTCATATTTTCTTGATTTTTGGATTTTTGGAAGATTTTAAGCTCATCTTGAATCACAAGGTGTTGATGTAGACACTTCTATCATATGTGCCATCGATATCTTTCCTGAAGAAGTTGCTTTGCTAAGATATGTGCCTGGAATACAACTTTTGAGATTTTTGATCTGCTTCATCAATACCGGTTAACTTTGTCTTTGTGCGCACATCGCGATAGAGTGCCTTCTAAATCCTTATGATGAAGGGTCATTGCCAATACATGGTCAATGTAATAATTAGATATTATGCGTGGAGGCATGGATGGAGTGTGTTTAGGGATAAGAGATGGATTGGTTGACATTTGGAACCTTTGACTCTCCAAACTTGGGAAGATGAGCAATGATGGGTGGATATGAAGTGTGCATGGAATTAGGACCAACTCTTGATACACTTTGTACATCATTTGAAAGGCCTGCTTTTTCTTTTTTGGACATCTTTGATGGATACTTTTCCCTTTTTTATTTTTCCCCATAGTTTCGTTGACTGATGGAGTTTGATAGGGATGATCTTTCTTTGTATTTTTTGGTATCCATTTGTATTTGATTTGTCCATTATTCTTTCCAGCTTCTTTTTCTTTGATAATGTTTTGATTCAAATATTTCTTTCAAAGTTGGTCCCAATTCCTTGATGGGGTGATGGGTGGAAGAAGATTCAAGATGTGACTGGTTGTAGTATTGGAATCAGTTTCATCATAAGGATTCTTCGTGCTCCCTATGTTGACATTTGCTTGAGAAATAGTTGCCCCCAGTATGGTGGTAGTAGTACCTTCATGCTTTGATTTTGCCTGTTCTGAGAGCTCTTCTTTAGAAAGAATTCTCTGATAAATGACCACCATAGGTGACGTTGTTTCAATTTGCTGCTCCACCAACTTTGAATTATACTATTATGTCTGACTTGTTTCCTTGAGTGGATAATGCTAGATATCTTTATTCATGATGTCCTCAGTCTGAATTTGGGATATATATGATCCTGATGTTGACAACTCTATTTGGTTGTAGGAATCAATAACCTATTCTTTTTGTGTAATAATATCAGGAGTAAAGGAATGTTGTTCTGAATGAAGATCATCTACGTGTCCATCCATAGAAAGCATCTCATGGGTAGATGGGGGAGTATGTGTTATGGGGATATGATCATCATTTACGACATCTTGTATAGATAGGAGAGTGTCCATTAGATCATTGTAGTATCTTTGAGATACAAATTCTTGATCTTGATTTATTTTGGGATTACTTTTGACACTTTGGATTAGTTTCTTGACATGGGTCAATTTCAAAGGATGGATTGCTTACAAAGGGTTCTTGGATGTCGTCATTAGAAATGGGAAGCGGCTCAATATCCTCTTGATATTTCAGTGGACTTAGATCAAGTGTCGAGTTCAGAGTTCCTTCAGTATCTATAAGCATGAGGTCAAAGGGGGTCAACATGTATTGGAAAGGACCATTGCTAAACCTTAGTGGAAGATTTTGATCTTGCTTTGGAATAAATTATTGAGATATGTCCTCTAACTCATCAGGTGATGTAGAGACATTTTCATCATGATCATTGGTCAATGAATCATGCATTATGTCAATAGGATCAAATAATCCTAACACTCCTTGAAATAGATCAATAAAAAGTGGATCTTGATGTATGGTGAGTTGATCATCTGAGGGGGTAGACACATCTTCAATATGCTCCTTAACTGAGAGATCTTGATCAATTGTGGCAGAGAGATTGTCAATGCTATCACCAGTGGTTGAATGTTCATCATTATCCCCAATAGTTATCATTTTCCGTGTTTGTGCTTGTGTTTGTTGGGTAGCTTGAGAGGATTGTTGCACTTGTTGAGCTTGTGTTGTTTGTTGTGTGGATAGATATTGTTGGATGGCCTTTTGGTAGGCCTGGTGAGCTTTTAGTGCAATGTTATATTTTCTTGCTGCATTTGGTTTCGGTGGTAGTGGTGGCGGATTCAAAATCATGTTGGATGTAGTGACAAGTCGTTGAGATATTTTTGGAGTGATCATGAGGGTTTGAGATATGATGGGTGTGATAGGGGTGGTTGGAGTGATCAAGGTGATAGGAATGGTCAGAATGACTGAGGTAATAGATCCTTGGGAGACCATTTATTGATTTGTCAGGATTGATGTTGTCATTTGATTAGATACCATTTGTTGGTGTGATGTTGATGGTATATTCAAAGTATTTGATGTGATGGATTCATTGGTGTTAGGTGGATTGATTTGGATGGAGTGATTGGTGCTAGGTAAAGGGGGAAGCCCTAAACCAAGGAATGATGTTGATATGGTAATGGTGGTGGAGATGTCTCTTGGTGCAATGAGTCAACTATTTTGGTAAGTGTAGCAATTTGATCTTGTCAAATTTGATCTTGATTTCGATCTTGACTCCCTTGATATAGTTGATTTGGTTTTTATTCAAGAAAATTTGGGATGCATACTTGTGTTTTTTGAATGGGATCATCAAAAAATTGACTTTGGACAATGTTCTGACTTGGGATGATGTTCAGATTTGGCATGATAGGTTGAAATTAAACATTGTTGATGTTGGGAATCACATTGCCTTGTTTTAGGTAACTTTGATTTTGCATGGTGTTACCTTGACTTGGATTAATACACGAAGTTGTTAACATCTTGTTTGGACTTTGAACAACATTTGTATGATTCGCAAACATATTTATCCCAAATTTTTCCAAGTGTGGATTCATGTTTGGTAATCTTGTACTTGGTATATTCACTTTTGGCATGTATGGATTTGGTGGGATAATGTTATTTTGTTGAAGACTCATGCATTGAGTATTTGGTTGATATATTTATAATGTTGGACCTAGATTTAAATCTACCATCGGAAAAGGTGTTCCAAGATTTAGATTGGGTAGATTCACATTTGTTGTACCATTGAGGTTTGTAGAAGATAATGATCCCATGTATGTGTTATGCCTTGCATAACCACCCCATTTTGATTTGGAACAAAATGGGTCCCCCTTCTCTTTTTGGTTTCTTTTGCTTTTGGTTATTTTCTTTCCTCTTGGGGGTGCTTCTATTTTTTGCCTGAGCTTGGTCTTCTTGCTCTGTTAAATTTTGGTCCTATCTTGGCTTGAGTTGGTTTTCTTCTTGCTAGGAATTCAATGAAATAATCCTAAGCAACAAAATAGTTTATTTTAATATGTTTCATATGCTTTGGTGCTAATGCAGACCTTTCTTTTGCATAATTAAATCGCACACATGATGATATTTTCCAAGGGAGCTCAATTGGAAGGCTTTCCTCAATCCGGTTGGTCATAATTTTCCTCTAAGAAGAAAGTTGGCAAGACTTTGCAGATGTCTTTCCGACTAGTAGTGCATTCTGTTGATATGCATCTGTGTTGCCTAATCGGCAAGACCCCAGGGATGTCACAGCAAGTGGAATTTGCATACAGGCATCTATCGACAAGACATCAATCAGAGTCTCGGCAACTAGGAGTCTCCTATTGACATGAGAGGTTTCCTTCAGAGAAAGGTCTCAGCGAGATCTTCATGTCTCACCGACTGATGGTAGGGAGAAAGTATATTGGTGGGAGATTTTGACTTTGGGGTGAAGTCTTACCGAAGGCTTAAAGTCTTACCGACCACTGATAAAAAATATTCATTTCGGTGAGAGACTTTTCTTCGGAGAGAAGTCTTAGTGACTATGAAGGGTCACACTGATTGGTGGAAAAAAGGATCCATATATCGGCAAAGGGTTTTCTCTTCACCAAGAAGTCTTGGTGAATTCATGAAGTCTCACCAACTACCGCACAATGGGAAAACACTTCGGCAGGAGTCATCTTCTTCGCCATATGGTCTTGGTGAAATCTTCAGGTCTTATTGACCGACGGTAAAGATTCCACCTTGATGAGAAATCTTTCCATCGATATAAAGTCTCAGCGAACTTGAAATGTCTTACTGACTGTCAATAGGGTATAGCCTTCAGCAAGACTCAACTACATCAGGATAGCGTCCCATCGAGCGGCTCCGGTCACACCAACATGCCATGGAGGGGATTTTATCAGTGGTCTTCGGTGAGAGAATTAATGAGTCTTGGCGACCTAAGAGTGAACATGTGGAGGCTTTCGACAAGACATGAGGTTTCTATAGGACATCTATGGCGACACATGTGGAACAAAGAAAACATATCGGTTTGGCTACAGTGAGGTCTTGGCGACAACATGGGTCAGAAAAAGTTGAAAGTTTCACCGAAGGGGAAAGGTTTCACCGAAACAAAAGAGCTCAGAGAGAACAAGAAGAAATCGGTAAGACTCTAAGTGAATGGAGTGCCTTCGCTATGATGTCTTACCAATGTGGGAAAGTCTTGCCGATCAAACAAGCCCTCCTCAAATTCAAATAAGCTCTCGGTGACACAACATACTATCAGCATAATCTCTTGCCGATTCAATAGGGTCTAGCCGAAATGAAACAAAGTCGTTAGAGGATCTAGGGCTCGGTGTAATCTCTCATCAACTCGTGATGGTCACGCCGAAACAAAGGAATCTCGGGGAGACTCCAGAAGAATAAAGGGGTTTGATGAAAGGTCTCCCTGAGATTAAATGAGTCTTGCCGATACAGAATGAGCTCGATGTGACTTCTGAAGCTCGACAAAGGGTCTCATCAACTGGTCCATGCTATGCCGATAACTGTTATGAGATGAAATCGCATCGGGGAGACATGATAAGTGTCTCACTGACATGCAATTTAAGGTGGACCACTTTTGACCACCCGAGAAGCTGGCGTGGTGTATGATCGTCCAATCAGAAGAAGCTGGGATGGGCCATTGACCGATTGACTACCCCTGAAGGAGACTGACAGAATGCAAATCAAATGGACTCCTTCTAAGAATAGATGGAAATCGATCGACTCAGGTGAAATAATGCAAGGATCTATAAGGAGGCCTGATGATGTTCCAGGAGATGGTCAACCTGCAACAAAAGTCTGGAACATGAAGGAAACTAAATGAAGGAAGGATCTTTGACTCACAGGGACAACTGTAGTGACCACTGATAGAGATAGATCAATATTAATGGTGATATTCTAGAGCATTCATGGCAGATTTCAGAAGGAGTTCGAGTATGGACATGGAGATAGAGGAGTTAATGTTGCAACAGCAAAATATCTATAGATCTTTCCTAGAAATCTTGCATCAGCATGGACAGTAGGGCTTCACATTGAATGCAACATTGACTCTCTTCAAAAAGATCTGAGAACCGACCTTCCTACAACCAAGAAGATATTTTGTAAGCCCTAATACAGGGGGACAATGCATCTTTTTGCAGCATTCTATATATAAGGCATTCTTTCCTCTTTGTAAAGGTTAGAATGGGTAGGATTAGAACTTCTAGGATTAGACAGTTAGAACTTTTAGAGTGGAACTAGTAGCTAGGAGTTAGATTCAGTAGAAGACTAATGTATCTTTCAGTTTTCTTAGTGTAAATGGAAAAAATTTGGAGCCATAGATTCTCTTTACATTGGTGATTGTGCCAGCTTTGTAAATATTGCTTATCTATCTCACTAACAGTAGAAGCAACCGGATCTTAATCTACTTCATGTTGTGTTCCAGAATGGTGTTTGTCTTGAATTAATCATCTGATTTAGGAAGCTTTCAAGGAATGAGGTTTGGTTTTATCTTTTGTTTGAATGGTAACTTGCAATTTTCTATTGAAATCAGCACTGTGAATGAATGAAACTATGTGTTAGTCACAAGTTAATTTTGTTCTGCAGTTTTTAGTTAGGAATTCCTTGGAAGGTGATAGGCCTAGTTAATTTAGATGAAGTATCATTATTTTCTGTTCCAAAGCCTTGATCTATCTCTTTCTATTTCTTTAAAAACCCCAATTAGAGTAGATTTAAATTTATGCTTACCCCCCATAACAATCCAAAAGCTCAACACTAGTAGGCTCCTTGAATATTATTGTTGCATTGACCACTGAGTAACATCAGCATAGTTGAGACCCAACTACAAAGACCTTAGGAGTTAAGGCATCCATGTGTTGCCTTTCTCTTTCAGGAGAAGAAGAATAGCAATATTCTATTTGCATGTTGTTGTGCCAAGACACACGTCGACAATATGGATTGTATAAATGTGAGTTTTGAAAATCAATTGGCATTGTAAGGCTTTGATAGTTTGGTTGACTGGGATTATTCATGATGTATGGATCAAGTTTATATTCCATGTTCTTCTTGTGTTTTTACCTTGTTGACCTCTAAGGTGTTTAGAACCAATGATGAGATGAAGGATGAAAAGAGGTGAATAATATGAGTGTTGAACATTTAGGGACTTTGTATCAATGCTAGACTTAGGGCTTGATTTTGATTGTTTGATTTAGACAATGAACTTGTAAAACCTAAGATGTTAGATGTTATATTAGGATGAACTTGTTCAAAGGGGTGCTAATTTAAATAGAGGTATGAGAAAGGATTCATTCCCATACTCCTAACTAAACAAGGTGATTTTGATTTGGTTTAAGGATGTTCCCAAGTCTAGATAATGATGTTTCCAAAGCTCTAAAGTTTTTTGGGTAATGGGATGATAAATGTTTGAAATGGATGAAGTGTTTGACTTTGATCCTAAATGAACCCAAGAAATATTTGTTTACAAGGCCAAGGTTTTGAAGAACATGCTTTTCCCTTCAAACCAAAATATCAATGTTTGCTCAAAAGACCATAAGACAAAAGATACACAAGTACATGTGTGGGGTTCAATTGATTTCATCTTGATTAGTGAATTGATTTTACCACAAACACTTCTTTGATTAGGTTATCCAAACTAGATGTCCAATGTCCTAATTTATTTTCATTCCACAAAGTGCTATGTGGAATTCAAGGAAATCAAGGCAATGGTTACCTATTGTTTATCTTTAGTAGGTAAATTGAGATGTAAGTTCAAGTGTTTAGAAACCTCTAAGGATGTGAACCCCAAGGGCAAGCAATAACACATGAATTTGGTCAATTGTATTTACCTCCTAAAGGGTTTGAAATTTTGATGATGATGTTAAGTGTTTGTTTTCAAGATGTTTTCGAACAAACAAAGCATTTTGAAACCACAAATAAGTACAACCCTATGAATGTGTAAGATAATATTTGTTGGATTCCCACTTGGACAAGTCTAGCTACACTTATATTTAGTGAATGGTTAGATGCTTGACCCCACTGGCTCCCCTCCACGGCTCATTAATGTCAATCGGGGCAGCCAAGCATGAACGCTCATGAAACTCCCATGGCATGCTTTCCATTTCTACTAAAAGACCGTAAAAGTGTGGGGTGGCTTCAGAATGACCATTCTTGCACCAACAAATAGATTAAGGATTTTGGAAAATTCTAGAACATGGGTTTTAATAAGGACTTTTTGTTTGTGGAGATTGACCCATACGGCAAGAGTCCCCTTTTAGATCCATCTTGTCAGAGCCAACCGCGTGACATTGGCGTTTACTCCAATACCCACATTTATATCCTAGTTGGAAATAATCTTGTCTTTAGAGTGTTACCGGTTGAGTCATTCCCTTGGGTGAGTAATTTTTCCCCAAGGCAGGTCCTCAAGGATAAACAAAAGTGAGTAAAGACAATATCTGTAACCCGATCAATCTTTGTTGGAAACAAAGAGAGAGAATGAACGCAATAATGCCCCACTCACACTCGCACAAGATTTTGTTCAATTCTTAAACCCAAAATGAAGTGTGGAGGTGATTGTTTTATTTCAACCTAAAATCACGAAAAAGGCCTTTTGATTCTCAAGATTGCTATAAAGCACAAGAGAAGCACATACGTCCTTTTTCAATGAGGTTAGTTCAAGTAAGCCTTCACAAAACAAGATAGCACATGTTCATTTTAGATCCTCAAAGCAATTATGAATTCTTTTTAAAGCACCAAAAGATAAATGAGAGTTGTTTTGTTCAATTGTTAACAAAAAAACAAACTCTAGTATGTTGTGATCCTAACGTTCATTTTAAAACCCTTTGCAAAAATTGAAAAGATTTTATTTTAAAACCCAAATGAAATTAGTGTCCTAAGAAATAAGTGATAAAAATTTCTTAAAAGTGTTAAGCAAACACTAAAATGTTTAAAAACACTTTAATCTTGCGAAATATCCAACCTATAAGAGAGAAAACCAGTTAGATTCTGCAAAATACAGAGATTAAAAAGTAGAAAATAGAAGATAAATTAATCATTAATCAAAAGGCACGTGCTAAAATTTAATTTCAACTTTTTACTCCCTTCCAGCGATGCAACCCATGACTGCGTTAGAGTTTGATTTCTCAGCGGTGCTCTAACGTGCCACTTACCAGTCAGCGTCGCTCTATGTCAGGGACAGTGAGTTCAACTGCGTCGCACTTTTGCACAATGTCGTAGTTTGATTCTTTTGAAAAATCCTGCAGGTCAAAACAGTCAAGTGACGAAATTTGGAATTCAAACTTTTGGGCGGAAGACTACAACATCGCAGTTTGAGTTTCTAGCGGCGCTATATGGCGACGCTGAAGAGTCAGTAGTGCTAAAACAACAATGTTGAGCTCTCAGCATTGGAATTTTTCTGTGTATGAACAAAAATGCAGAATTTTGTGAGAAAAGTGATAAAGAATGAGATTTTTCCCTCCTAGCGCCAAATGTGTGAACCCCAATCCAAATACCTACAAAACAATGAGAAAAAACACATTAAGTTAGAGATTGCAAGCAAGAACAAGGATTCCTAATGAAATCCATTTACAAAACTCAAATTAGGAAAATAAACAATGAAGAACACAATAAAAACAACAAAATAGATTGAATCCTAATTTAAATTTGAAAACTCATGATCCCATGGGGGAATTGGTGCCAATTTGATGTGGAAATTGGCTCTTTCCCAATTCCTATGATGTAAGATTGATATGTTTAAGATATGTTGATGAGTGATCCACTTTGTTGATGAAGGATGAATGCTTCCAAGCTAAAAAAACTACATAACCTAGCTATGATTCAATGATATTTGATGGAAATGGCTAAATATTTTAGCATAATAACTTTGCATAATTTGTGGTTGATCAAATGAGGATATGAGCTCTTTATTTATAGAATGCCAAGATGGATGAATGTCCAAATTTGAGCAATGTGGGACTAACATTCATCCAATGGCAAGATGCCACTTGTCAATCTATGAGTGGATGGAGGATGTGCAAGTTTTGAGGATTGTGCCAATAAATGCATATTTTTTAATTTCAAATTTGTTGAAATGACTTGCAAGAGGGAATGGAAAATGCAATAAATGTCACTTGGCTCAGGCAAAAGACATGTAAGATGGAGTAAATTCCTTGTTGGATGTACATGTCAACTTGGATTTTGAATTCAAACTTGAAGAATATTCCAAAAGATGCCTTGTGAGGAAAATAGAGATTTAATAAATGAATTAAATCTATTTTCATATGCAAGTGGTAAAAGTTGGAGGATTTGATGGATTAAGACTAAGATTAATCAGGATTTGATTAATTTAAAGGAGATTTAGCTAATTTGACCATTTGATTTAGATTTTAGGATTGAAATAAATGAAAAAGAGATGAAAATGATTAAGACCTAGTTAAATAAATATTTTGATTTATTTAACCAAAAGGGGTGATGTTAGATTAAATTAGATAAATGTTTGATTTATTTAATTTAATTAGATGAAAATTAGAAATTTAATCAAATAATATGGATTATTTAATTAAATAAAGATAGGAAGATGAAATGACCTAGCTAATTACACAGAGATAATGATTTAATTAAATCGAGGGATTTATTTAATTAAAAGGGGAATTATGATGAATTTAATCAAATAAGGCTATTTGATTAAATGGTTAGATAGAGGGATAATTCAAGATGAAGTGATGTTAGTAGATCCGGATCGAGTGTGCAATATCAATATGTATATTTTCTATGTCTACACCAACAATCAAGAAGCTCTTACTAGTGCTTCTCCCAAGGTTGATACACAAATTAGTTAGTTAACCAAAATTTTTGACAAGAAATTACTATTCAAGGACAATGGATTAGGGGAGTACTCTCTCTATCTTGCTAATCTACCTACATCACCTCAGTCACATGGACAACCTTCTATCACACAATAGTAGATATTAGTAGTGTCAACATCAATGCAACCACCAATAGAGCCAAGTACAAAGTTTAATGGACGATTTATCAAAGAAAAATTCCCCATGGAAGATCTTGAGGATAGAGAAGTTCTAAATTGGCTCTATAAAGATGAAGATGAAACAGCCCTTAATGTCAAAATACCAACTGACCAATATGGTAAAGGGTATTCAATCATGCAGAAGATGGGCTATGATGGTAATGGTCCTATCGGAAAGAGAAAAGAAGTAATTGAGCCTATTCACCTTCCAGGACTTGTTACAAAAGATAAAATAGGACTAGGATATGATACTAACTCAAAAGAAAGAACATCCAAATAGTTCCATGATACTGTCCTCACATTGCAAGAAGGTTCTGATACAAGAGAAGCATGTTTGACAACAATTCAGAATTTCGTGGATAATAACTCTGACACAGACTCTGGTGAATATGAATGGGACACCATCTACAATGATGAGTTTTGGAGGAACAAAAAGGTTGACGTGATACACTAGTATACCCCAACTCTAATCGAAGGTGAAGGGTAAGGGTACCAACCACGAGGATTTGAACTACAAGGTGACTATGATTCTAGTGATGTTGAGTCATATTTAAACGAACAACACTATTATGAGAACACTATCATCATTGATTCGCCTCATACCTCAAATCCTACAGACATCTTCATTATGACCATAACCATAGCCAATTTCATGCAGCCTAATGACCCGCTACCTCTGATCCATCCTGATCTCATTGACTAGGATCTATCTGAACCTATCAATATACCTATGTTTCCAAGCAACAAATCTATCATGAAGTTCATTTCCGTAGACAACACAAATGATTGTTCCACTAGAGATTTTCAGCATAGAGTCTTTAATCAGGAGACCGCCAAGTCTCCTAGCTGCAAAAGTAAAAATAAAAAAGAAATATATAACGATGAAAACCATAATCTGACAAAGTTAGATCAAACAAAAGATAAAACCAAGAGCGTATCAGATGGTGAAAACCTTTTTAAGGCACCAAATGATGGGAATTTTGACACTCTCCCAAAGCACTATCATGAGTGATCACCTATCTTGATTGAGCCTACAAAAGAGGTTAATCTTGAAACTACAGAAAAACCAAGGATTCTATAGTTAGCTACGTCAATGACAGATAAAGAAGTACTATATTTCATGGAATTTCTAAGAGAAAATCAAGTCAACTTTTCCTGGTCCTATGCAGATATGCCAGGTCTTGATCCCAATCTCATAATGCATCATTTTCCCATCAAACCAAGAGTTAAACCTATGAAACAAAAACTCAGAAAGATGCATCCTCATGTTGCACTACTAGTTAAAGAAGAACTCAGAAAACTCCTTGATGTGGGATTTATAAGATCAATCAACTATGCGGAATGGATCTCCAACATTGTTCCTATATCCAAGCCAGATGAAAGTGTCAGAGTGTACACAGATTTCAAAGATCTTAATAAAGCATGTCCTAAAGATGATGTCCCACTTCCAAACATTAATACTATAGTTGATCTGACAGTTGGCCATGCCATGTATTCACTAATGGATGGTTTTTCTGGTTACAACCAAATCAAGATTGCACCTGAAGACCAGGAAAAAATAACTTTCACATGTCCATGGGGGACTTATTGTTGGAACGTCATGCCTTTCGGTCTAAAGAATGTTGGGGATACATATCAAAGGGCTATGAATACAATTTTTCATGACATGATGCACACATTCATGGAAGATTATGTAGACGATATATTGGCAAAGTCATACACAAGAGAAGGGCATCTTGAAGTGTTATCCAAAATCTTTGCAAGGTTGGAAAAGTTCAAAGTTCGCCTTAACCCCAAGAAATGTGTTTTTGGGGTCACATCTAGAAAACTCTTGGGATACATAGTGTTAGAAAATGGAATTGAAGTAGATCCTACCAAAGTGTAGGAAATCATGGAAATGCCTCCACCAAGGAATATCAGTCAATTGAGGTCATTACAGGGATGACTTCAATCTATACGAAGGTTCATCTCAGAACTAGCCAATAAAAGTCTACCTTAAATCACACATCTATTGCATAAGAATGTTCCTTTCAAATGGGATGACAAGTGTGAAATGGCCTTTCAAAAAATCAAGTAGTACTTAATGAACCCACCGGTTCTAGTACCACTGAATCCAGACAAACCGCTAATCTTATATATTTCTGCAACAGAGACATCTTTGGGGGAATTATTAGCACAGGAAGACTCTATAGGAAAGAAACGTGCAATTTATTACATCAGCTGAATGCTAACAATTCATGAACTCAACTACACTTTCATTGAGAAGGCTTGTCTAGCAGTAGTCTTTGCCTCACATAAATTTTGGTACTACATGTTAACTCATACAATCAATCTTGTTGCAAAGATTGATCCACTTAAGTATCTGCTAAGTAAAGCTACATTAACAAGAAGGTGAGAAAAATGGGTTATGATCCTGAGTGAGTTTGACATCCATTATGTTGATCACAAAGCAATCAAAGGACAAGCTATAGCTGATCAACTAGCTGAAGCACCACTTCAAGCAGAGCATCCCATGCACATTGAATTTCCATATGTTGATGTCTTCACTACAAAATCCAAACAACCATGGTCATTATACTTTGATGGTTCTTTCACTCAACATGGATGAGGGGTAGGCATACTCTTTGTCACCCCTCAAGGACATACCATTCCTCAGTCATATAGGCTAATGTTTCCATGCACCAACAACATAGCCGAATATGAAGCTTTAATCACTGGACTCAAGATAGCATTGGAATGGAGGATCATAGAGCTACAAGTTTATGATGACTCACAGTTAGTTATTAATTAGATCAATGATGATTATCAGACCAAAGATGACAAACTGTTTCCATACAAGAAGATGGTTGACGATTTCAAGAAGTACTTCATGGATATCAGGTTCATACAAATTCCAAGACTTGATAACAAAGTAGCTGACGCCATGGCCACGATCACATCATTGTTGCAACTCCCAGAAAATTAGGCTCGCTATGAATTTCTGGTGGAACAATCATTTACACCTGCCTATGACACATCCGAAATCCAAATCATTTGCCACTTGGTATGATCTGATTCACCTTGGTATGGTAATATTTATGCCTACCTAAAATATGACATCTTACCACCTGACTTATCTCGTAACCAAAAGTGCAACTTTATCTGCCAATCCTCTCACTATACTCTTATTGCTGACACCCTTTATCACAGTGGTCTTAATGGTACTTTACTTCGATGTCTTGAATGTGATGAATTTGACAAGGCTTTACAAGAAGTTCATGGTGGCATTTGTGGTACTCATTCAAGTGGACTAACCTTATCCAATAAATTGATTAGAATGGTTTACTACTAGCCTACAATGGAAAGAGAATCATTCACTTTTGTGAAGAAATGCTCAAAATGTCAGATTCATGGGAATCTCATTTATGCTCCTGCATAAGAACTTCAATTGTTAATGCTAGCCTAGCCATTCTCTCAAAGGGGGTTAGATCTAGTGGGAAAGATTCATCCTTCATCATCGAACGGACACAAGTTCATCATCATAGCGACATAGTATTTTACCAAGTGGATTGAGGCAGTACCTCTCACTAAGGTTACTAGCAAAAAAATATCATCATTCATACTCAATTATATCATTTGTCGGTATGGCATTCCCAACTCCATCATCACAAATAATGGACGACCTTTCAAGAATTAGGATGTTGACGAACTTTGTGAGAGATTTCATATTCAACACCTTACTATCCATAAGGGAATGGCCAAGCAGAGGCCTCAAATAAGACTATATTGAAAATTTTGAAGAAGACTATGAATGATGCAGGGAAAGATTGGCATGTTCAACTCAATCTGGCATTATGGGCCTACAAAACTAGCATCGAAACGCCAACAAGAGCAACACCGTATGCTCTTATCTATGGAGTAGAAGCCATATTACCTCTAGAGTTTGAGATTCCATCACTCAGGGTATCATTGAAGGGTCTCACAATAGATGATGAATAAAGAGTTTCCCGACCGTAAGAGCTGGAACTCCTTGATGAAAAGAGAGACAACGAGCAGCTCATCATTTGAAAGCATATCAATAGATGATGTCTTGTAGCTATAACCATAGAGTCAAGCCACGTACCTTTCAGGTTGGTGATCTTGTTTTGAAAGAAAATCCACAAAATTAGCAAAATAGAGAGAAGAAAGGCAAGTTTGAACCAGATTGGCTGGGTACTTACATGATCATCGTAGTATATGGTTCAAGAGCCTACAAACTGTCAACACCAGAAGGGCACCTATTTTTTGAACCCATCAACAACATGCACCTAAAGAAGTATTATGTGTAAATTTATTATCATCACCCATAAATGCCCTGAAAAAACCCATAAAAATTAGAAAAAGTCTTGAAAAAAAGAAATCAAAAAAATCGTCATAGGGTGAAAACCTGGCAATAGGTAGTCTATTGACAAGAAAAATACAAAAAGAAAAAAAGAAATTAGAAAAGTGCAATAAAAATAGATAGTGAAAATATGGCAAACAGACGTTATTTGTAGCTCTCCATCTATTAGTTCATGTTTTACACTTAGCTTCTTAGCCTTCATTTCATGTTTATTTTCACCATCATATTAGAGTCATAACAACATCATATGATCATCATTTTCCTAGAGTGATAATGTCTTACCATGGCTTGATTGTTGTACATATTCATTTTAGCAAGTTGTGTCAATACAGGTGGAAAACATTGACAATACTGGGGGCAACCAACTTTCAGGTTCTACCAAAACAGCTAGACAATGACATAAAATCCAATCAAACAAACAAACAATCAAATCACATGAACAACTATCCAATCATTGATCCATATCACAGTTTTCTGCAAGTACCATATCATAACACATTTCTGGATGATCTAAAATCTAAATAATGTTTGGAATAGCAGTATTATATTTTGAACAATGGTTGTTTGATTTTTGATATCATCCCTCTGGAGCACACTCGATGATGTACTGAACTAGAGTGGCAAGGAAAGAGAATGATTTTTCTTTGTCTTCTATCTTGAGGTTAACTATCAATCTAGTGCAAATATGTCACGAGACATGATTTCCAAAGCATATCATTGATGACAGTTCCAAATTTGCATCAGAAATTGGTTAATATTTGTCTTTTTATGCAATAAAATACTCAGGTCATCTTGGTTCAATTATACCTTGATGCTTGTGTTTACTTGCTATATCAAAAATCATGAAAGTTGTACTCAGGTCATCATTGGTGCTAATTTCCCCTCTGATGCTTGTACATACTTCCAACATTTTAAAACACTCTATGATGATTGAAGAAAGCTAACAAATCACTCAAAAAATGGTTGGTTTTGTTTAGTTACATTTCATTTAGATCATTGTACATATCTGCATATTGGATTTGCATCAGAGTTTTGAAAGGCTTAACAAAACCATCAATGATTGTCATGTCTCTTTGGACTATTTGTGGAGGACATTCAGATATTTCTTTCATTATCATCTTTCATCTTCATCATCATTTCATTAATCATTATCATTTCATCTAGATCTTGTACATATCATATAGTTTATCATTCATTCTCATATCATTTTGATCTGTTATCATTTATTTATCCATCATAATGCATTATCAGGTCATTTATCATTTTTTTCATATCATATAATTTCATTGCATACCATTTATCATTCTCATTTTATATCATCTTCATTTTATTGCATATCATTTAGATCCTTTATCATTTCATATCATTTAGATCCTTTATCGTTTCATATCATTCATTTATCCATTAAGTATTTCATATCCCTTTCATTTTCATATTATCTATCGTTTTCATATCATTAACATCTTACTTATCATTTTTATCTCCATTTCATTTTCATTCTACACAGTTGCACACCATTTATCATCTTCATTACCATTTCATTTTCATATTTTATCTTTGTGTCATCATTTCACAATCTGTTTCATTTCACTTATCATTTCATCTCATTATCATTTATCTTTATCATTATCCATTTCATATTGTTTCATCAACATTTCATTACATATCATTTATAATCGTATCATACATCTCATTATTTATCATTATCATTGCATCATCATTTCATTACATTTCATTACGTGTCATTTATCATCTTATCATACATCTCATTATTATTAACCATGTTCATTTCATCCCATTATTTATCATTTGTCACATTACATTCATATCGTATATTTAATCATCTATCATTTTCATATCATTTATATATGATGTCATTTTTCACATAAAATTTGACCCATTTCACATATCATTTCAAATCTTTTCCTAATTCATATACATACTACACATTCATGATACATTTTCATAAACACACCATCCATTTTCCATCACATCATTATTCATCACATTTTAAAAATCCAAAAAAAAACATTCCATGCATTCATTACTTTTTCACATCATTTTTCATAAACATATCAAATATCCCATGGCATATTTTCATAATCACATCATAAGTCATCCACCTGCATAACATCATTAGTACGCATCACAAATCACCATCATATCATGAATCATCCTACATCACAACTTAGGAATTAAATTATCAAAGGCATCACAAATCCATCTCATAACATATACAAACAAATGCATATCCATATCATCATCACATAAAAAAATGCACATCATCAAAACTCATCTTCGCTGCATATCATCGCTCATCAAAAATACATACAAATGTCCAATGTCCAAAGAAACTGAAAAGTATAGAGAGATACATGAGATATGATAAAAAATAATCTACATGCTCTAAAAATGATATACATGTGTGAAGTACATCAATAATAATACATCAATAAACATCACATATCAAGGTTGGTTGGTTGAGCCCCTTGATGGAGTTGATCTAGAAGACGGTGGCCTGCCACTACCCCCTACGTCAGGATCCTGTCGAGGCCCTGTGACTCCTCTGCTATGTGTCATAGTCTGTGATCTGCTCCTAGATCTGCTGTGGGACCAAGGGTAAGGCTCTTTGTAGTCATGAGGGCACAACTCCTCATAACTGATTTGATAATGCTTAGCCTCCCTTACAATCTTGAATCCCTCTGCAATGGCCTCTCGCAAAGATGCACTCTCAATAGTGCCCATGAGTCTCTAAGCAACACCCTCTGCCTCTACTTCCCTTTGTCTAAAATAATCTCTCTGCTATCAACTGGGCTACCTATGGGTCTGGGACAGGAGGAGGTGCATGTGCCTGTGCCTATGTCTGTGCAAGCTGTGTCTATAACTGCACTACCAAACTTTGAGCCTTAGCCAACTGGCTCTGCAACTAAAGTTTGCTGCCCCTGAAGCATCTGTACCTAGGCCTGCAGAGTATCTATTTGCACCTTTTGTGTTGTAGAGGAGACCCTGATCACTATTTGTTGTCCAATACCATACCTCAGCCTTCGCATGATCTGAGCCTTGCCCAAGATATTTGTCCTCTACCTCACTAGCCTCTACTCATCCCCTACGCCATCTCCGTCGTCATCCCCACCACCATCATCTAAGCTCTCCTCATCTCCACTCTCCTCCTCTTCATCCCCTCCACCCATTGCCTACTCTCCCCCTGCCACATCCTCCTATCGCCTAGCCCCTAGCTAATGTGCCATCAAGATGGGCGCTGACTCATCTAGACATGTAAAACGAGGGAATGGATGTGTGTGGAAATAAGTCAAGTACTTATCCGACATCCCTGCATCAGTAATATCCATCCTGTAAACCCTTGCCTTGGGCTATAAACTGGTATACTCTATATATGCCACCTGATATGAAATGCATGGCCCCATCCAGTATCATCCTTGCACCACCCATAGTGTGCAATGCCCTAAGGCATCCCTTGAGTATAGCCATATTGTCTCTACACTCGTAATGCCAAAAATATCTCTATAATGAATGAGGTCTGACCTATCAGATATTGGGGCATACATACAAATCTATGTATGGCCTCCATATAACTGAATCTATATCATCAAGAATCTGTTGCCAGTACTCCAACTCGGACAACTTGGGCTGGACAAGTGCACTAGAATATGCATACACATATGGCCTGCCTAGTGGCATAGCTCTAGGACAAAGTGGTCTTGTAATAGCTATATACTCCCATGCCCAGATCTGGAGCAAGATAACACCACAAGACAAACTGGACAACCCTCTATATACTACATGATGCAGGTCATGATATAAATGAGCTAACATGCAACTCCCCTAGGCATATGTCCGCTATTGACCTATCATCAGCTCAAGGATCCTCCCCCACCCAATTGATAATCCCTTTGACCAGAGGTCTGGACAAAGGAAGCCTCCAATGAATGCACCTAAAATGGCAGGTAAGGCCAGATATCCCCTCAAATCTGCCCATGGCACCCAGTACCCTACTATCTGAGAATCCCCAAACACCCTCCTAAGTGCATCTATACCACCTAGCTCCTTCTGGTCATAAACCACAAGAGCACCTACCACTAGAATCCCCAAAATCCTGTATATGTTCTTAGGGGTCACGATCATCTCACCTGTTGACAAATGAAAGGTATTATGCTCTAAATGCCACCTCTCTGCTAGTGCGGTCAATAGTCCCCTATTGACCCGAATCAGTGGCATAGACAATAAAGGTCCCAATTCACATCCCACTATCAACTGTACATCTTCCAGTGTCAGATCTCATATCTAATCCCAACCTACTGGGAAGTGCTCTCTGATTTGGAGGTTTTTGAAAACCTCCTATTTTTGGTCATCACAAGGACAATCAATCAGGCTCATATCATGACTCACATCAGTGTGATCTATCTACTTCACATCATACAAATCAATCAGACTCATATCTATCTATCAATGACCCATATCAAGTGACCCATATCAGTGAACCATATCAAGTGACCCATATCAGTGACCCATATCAATGAACCATATCAAGTGCTTTATCTAAGTAACTCATATCATGAAATCAATGCTAAATCTATCTATCTGAATATCAAACCAATCTACTCTATAATCATTTACTATTTTTTTCTTTTTCAAGAGAGAAAATTTATCAACAATCAAATCATCTTCCTATTTGTACTTCAGTCATGAATCCAAATATGTTTTCAAATACATCATCTACTATTTATTTTCTATCGCAGAAAGAAATTTTATCAGAAGTCATATGAATCATCTACTCTTTGTTTTCTAAAACAAAGTTATCAAACAATTTGTCAATCAGTTTACTCTTTGTTTTTCATTCAACGGAAATAAAGTTATCAGCTATCTACTCTTTGTTTTCTTATTTTCGGGAAGCAAATTTATGAATTCATCATCAAATTTTCTATCATTTCTATCCATATCAGCATGATGACATGCCAATTTATCTATCTATTGATGAAAGAAGCAATATACATCATTCTTTCATCAAACAATGCATTCTGCCTAAATTTCTTGGATGTGCTAATCTACAGCCTCTATGTGCTGAAACCTCAAATCCGCTAAATCCTCCTATGTGCCATTTTGTGCCTTAAAAGTGCTAAAGTTTTTCCCCTATGCGCTACTTCCCTATATGTGCTAAACCTCTAAGCGTAAGCGCCATTTCATCCACTTGATGCCCTGAAACCCTATATGCGCTATTCTATTTCCTATATGAGCTAAACTGCCTCTTCCCTAAAAGTGCTATTATACATCCTATATGCACTAAAATAAAACTTCAAAAGTGCTAAAACTCCTACTCTATGTGCTAAAATGAGATGTTGAACGCTATATTTGTGCTAAAATGCATCAAAATTCAATTAAAATCATAATTTTTCAACACAAAGAGGGTTGAATTAACTCACCGGTTGTCCATACATGGCTAGTCTTTGGTATTGGTAGGCCCGCTCGAATCTATGTCAGTGGTATGGAATATCCATCTCGCCACAAAATAACTAAAGTCAAAAGGTGCAAATGACTTGCCCTTTTTACTCCTTTTACCTTTTAAAGGTCAAACAAGGTGGGTTTTTGTGGCATTTTATTTTTATTTTTTTCCCTTTTCTCAAACTCTAACCTTATTTTTCAAATCGGGGCATCTTTTAATTAATTATCGGGAGCTAAATCACCGCATTCCTCTCATCATCCGAATTTCATCAACTCAAAAATTGTCTCATCATCAATGATTTACCTCCCGAGGGGCATCGTTAATATTAGCCGCATTTCTAAATCAGAAACATATTAGATTCAAATCAAAAGGCATATCAGACACATTTTTTTAATCAGGGGCATATCAGTTAAAATTTTACTGACCAGGGGCAAAATCAAATGCAACAAAGGAAGAAATATTTTCTTTGAAGCAATGTGTTTCACACATCACTTCAAAGAGGGGCAGAATGTATACATCTAAAAATGGTCATAGTCAATCAAGCTTGTTAATTAATTAAATATGAATTATTTAATTAATCTTCTAAAGTCATCTACATATAAATAAATTTAATTATTTATTTATATCGTTCACTTTTATAATTCTTCTACCTTAATTAAATAATTAAGTTTATTTAATTATTCCCATCTTCCATCTTCCTCTTAATTAAATTAAATAAATTTTATAATTTATTTATATTAATTATCATATTATTCTAAATTTGAATATTTGAATTCAAATAATGGAATATTCCTCCAAACACTTTCTTTATCTCATAGTTAAATTAAATATTACAAAAAAATAATTTAATACCTTTTTCTCATTTCATGCATAATTAAATATTTTAATATTTAATTACCTTCCATTTTCATCTCTCACACATAATTAAATATTAAATACTTAATTATGGAAACTTCTAAATCCATTGTCACATGTAATTAAATAAATTTATTTATTTAATTATGGGATTTATCTTCAACTACAAAACAAACTCATAACTAAAGATGAAAAATGGCAAGTTGCGTCTATTTTTGAGTGAAAGGTTTTGTGGGAAGGAAACATCTTCCATTATTCTCTCAACCTTCCATATTTTTCTCAACTTCTAGAATCTCTCACTGTTCATCTTGACAAGCTTGATTTCAACCATTGATCACATCAGCCAATCAAAATCTTTTGAAAACTCTATAAATACCTCTGTGTATCCAAGCATTGGTTACACACACATACACACGCATTAGAGACAGGCAATTTGCATTTTAGCATTATTATTATCATATTTAGTATTCATAATTTCGTAGTTTTACATTTTGGAAATTATGTTTAGTTTAAGCATGTTAATCATATCTTAGCATAGAATGCATTCATCTTTAATCGCGTTCTCTAGGAAGACTATTTGTTGAGCCTAGCATGCGATCTGAAAGCAAGATGGAATCGATAAAAACACTGAAGATAGAGGACGATAGGATGACATCAAGGAAAAAAGAATAATTTTTCACTCCTTTTATTTGATTTTCTATTTTGATATGTCTTATTGGTGTGTTTGATTTATTGTTTTTAATCTACACTTGATATGCCTAATTTCAATCACACAACAAGAACTTTATCAAGAAAATTATAATAAACCAACCACATGGATTAAAACACATACTTGTTTTACATTCCCTACAATCGGATGGATCGTACTCCCATTATGAAGAGGACCCAAAACTTTGGATGTAACATTTTCTATTATTCCACAATCAGATCAATTTCATTTGCGACTAGGCTATTTTTGGCTTTGCTCGATGAAAGTGGTCCCTTCAATTGTTCACAAATGTTTGAAGTTTCCACATGACAATGAGATATTTACCATACACCATAGTGGCTTTAATCCATTTTCTTCTAAAGGTAATTTCTCCTTAGAAGCCTTTTGGCCTGAACCTATGGAACCCATATCACCCCTCGTAACGATTTCATTTTCATAGCTTATCAAAAGTTCAAAGCCAAATGAATAGTTGAAATGTCTCTTCACTCGATGTCCCTATCCACTTCCACTTCTCCTATCCTAGATAAGACCATGCTTCAGCTTGAGTCTGAAACTGAACAACCAATACAACCTCATGAGCAACCAACCATAGACACATCCCCTTCCTCATATAAATGTCCAAGAGAAAATGAAACCAATCTCGTCATGCCTCCTCACATTAACCAAGTTTATAAAGCCAAAGAGAAAGTGACTGACCCATCTTCTTCGGTTCCTTCCATTCTTCCCCCTCGAGGAGAAAAGGAACCTATGGTGGATCAACCTACTCTTACACCTCAACAACTTCAAAATAAAATTAAAAGAAACTGCAGTGCTAGAGAGCATAGGCGTCATCGTTGTCTCCTTTCTCCTCAAATGCAAAATGAAAACAACAAAGAAAATCAACTTCTGCCTTTGACAGAAGCAATAAATGATCACCCTCCTCCTCCTGACCCACCACAAGATAGTACAGTCCCACCCTCACAACAAAATGATTCGATCCAACAACCATAGCTCCTGATACATCCTTCGTTGGAAATTACCCTCCATCCTCCCGTCGTAATCAATATTGATGATGATGATGATGAGGAGATCACAAGAATAGATGAAGAAGTGCATAACAATCTAAACTCTTTATTTTCATCTACCATGAGCTTAAATGATAAATCTACTACACCAAGTGAAGAAACTGGTACATCTCCTAGTTTAGCACTTGTAATTCTTCCTTTGGATAGTCAACTACCCTCGTAATATATTGAACATGATTGGGAGGTGGATGACTTGTTAGATGGTTGACTTGCATTTACCTTGCTAGCCTTTTTGCATTTTCCTTTTTTTTCTTTTTCTTTTCTTTGGTGTGCTTTTAGGTGTGTATTGTGTTCCTTCGTAATGTGTGTTTGATGTTCTTTCTCTTTGTACACTTCCTCTAATTGTACCTCCATTCTTTTATATGTCTACTTTATCTTTTTCGCTTTTGTTTTGTGTTTTCCTTTTGGGGATGACGCAAAGCATTGGGATGCTGTATGTCTCTTCCATATTGACCCAAAAGGTCCTTTTCTTTTTTTCTTCCCTTTGGGGATGATGCAAAGCGTTGAGATGCCCTATATCTCTTCCATTTTGACCCAATTGGTCCCTTTTCCTTTTGGGGATGACGCAAGGCATTGAGACTATAATGTCTCCTTCATGTCGACCCAAAAGCTTTTTCTTTGCTTTTTCTTTTTCATTTCCTTTTTTCTTGTGTTTTCCTTTTGGGGACGATGCAAAGCATTGAGATGCCCTATGTATCTTCCATGTTGACCTAAAACAGACTTTATTTTTCATTTTTTTTCACTCTTTGTGTCATTCTTCCAGTTCTATGTGCTTTGGGGAATGATGACAATTCTGAGCTCTTTAATAAAAACATTGCAACAATGAACATACTGACCCCAAATCCATAGATCCCTTATGTATTTGGTGTGTTCCTTTATGGGGGGTAACCTCCCTTTCCTTTTTTTTCTTGTTCGTTTACATGAAGTAGCCTTACTTGGAAACATATGACTTGGCCTAGAGGCTTTCCAAGTTGGCTCTCATGTCTTGTTTTCTTTTTGCATTTTCTTTCCTTCGCTACTTTAAAGTAATTTCTCATAGAATGGTGTGTATCACTTCCTTTAAAGTGGGGGACATACATTGGCATCATTTCATTTTCATTCTTGGTTCCTAGTTTATCCTTGTCACTTCATACGATGTGTTTGTCACTTTTTGGATGACATTGGGTATGATGTCCTTCATAAATGTGATCTATCCTAGCATATCACATTCCTCTTGGTGGCCTGATGCGATGCACTACATCCCCTAAGTTGCAAAAAAATGATTCTTTGATTGGTCCTCTCTTGGATACATTAGGCACAATGTTCCCTAAGTAATAAACCTTGCATGAATTTAACAAGACTCCTTTGAACATGTTTTTGCATTTTACCTTTTACATCTTTTCCACCTTGCATAACACAACTTGCATGCCTATGGTACCTTTGCATTTGTTCACGAGTTCTAAGCATATGGAGCTTTGCTTGTCTCATGAAGTACGAACCAACATTTTTCCCTTGTGGAACCTTGTTAAAGTTATCAAGAGGTATAACTTTGATATGGTTGAGTGAGAAGCCCATTGAGCGACATGACTTTCCCCATAGCCACCTATGTTTTTTTGAGTTCATACCAACTAGCGTATGTATTTCACCTTTTGGGAATTCTCAATTGGCAGACTTCCATGAGTTCCATCACTCCAGAGTGAGTACACATTCTCTTTATCTCACAAACAACCTAGATCTTATCCACAACTAGTTAGATAAACGATCGAAGCTTAATCTGATTCTTCCTTCTCTCTTTCTCTTTCACATGTGTGTTCCTTTGTTTTTATGTTTAGTTTTCCATGGGATCTTCATCCTGGGGGCTTGATCATCCCTCTTGATCGTTGTCATTCCATCTTGCTAGCATAAATGCATTTGGACCTCCTACTTGATATGCATGGCTATTTTAGTGTGAGTTTGAAGAAAGTTCATCCTCTCACTAAAGTGGGGGATAAATGTACCATAGAAAAATGGATCATTCACATTTTCATGGTATTTTAGGTCTTTCTCTAATGATTCTTGGTCTATTTTGCTTTGATTTAATGTTGCAATGTAACTTATGCATTCAAATTAGGTCCTAAACATTCAAATTATGATATCTTGTGAAGGTGTTGTGAAGTGTTGCAACACATTTTTACACTTTTCTAGACTCTTTTCATTATAATTCACCTAAAAATAACCTTTTCATCACTTATTAAGTCCTATTTTAAAGTTTTGTAAAGTCTTGTAACAAGATTTCATGCTTTTGTAGGCTTTTCTTCACTATTTACACCTTTCTTATGCTTTTTATGACCCCTTTATGCACTCACAAGACTTAATTATGTGTATTTTTGAATGTAAACCTGACAAACAACATTAAATATAACTTAATTCCCGACACCCACTTCCAAGCCCAAGGTGGGACCCATTCGCCATGGGTGGCAAATGAGTCCCTCTTGGCTCCAAAATCAAAATAATTCAAATTTTCTTTCAAGTTTTTTTAAAAATACATTATGTCAGCTTTTGATGAGGTATTATTGGGTAATTAGGGAATAAGTGTGTATAAATAAGTGTTTTTCTCCTCATTTTACATCTCCCAATTCATCAAGTTCACTAATTCACTCATTCAAGCATTCAAGCACTTTGCATCATTTAATCAAGCATTCATCAACCTTAGGATTTCTTCAACAAGGTTGTGGCAAGTTTAGGACATTTTCATGTTGTTATTAATCATTTCCTCCTTCATTTTATTTCTTTATTAAGGGTTTGACTACCAAAGTGGGATTTGACCAAGGCAAATCCCTATAACCTAACTCTTAACCATTTTTCCCCTTTTGCATGTGTGTTTGCAGACTTTTATATGCAGATTTGTCAAGAAATTAGATGTTGAAAGGTGGTAAAGAATTCAACAAAGTGTTTCAAGTCAACTAAACCCTATTTCAAGCTTGGAAACAACCTACAGTCTATTTTTTGCAAATTTGACTCTGTCAACCTGACAAGAAGACAAGTGTAGATTTGGAGCTACAGAATTGACCTTTGATTTCATAAAATTTTGGAGGAGGACTGATTCACCATCAGTGGTGAATGAGTCCCACCTTAAGGTTGAAAACATTGATTTTTTCAGATTCCAGTTCTCGATAGTCAAAAATCTATTTTAGGAGATTTTACCAGTAAGAGGACTAATTTTCCATTAGTGGCAAATGAGTCCCACTGGTCATCAACAGTGATTTTTCTAGCATTCTAGAATCTTCCCAAATATGTAATCTATCTCCAGGTGCACTCCTTTTAGTCTCTTTCATTTCTGAGTTCATTTGTGCATGTTTCTTGTTCATTCTTGCAAACCTCACCATGTTTTCAAACATTGCATATTTCATTAGTTTTGCATTAATAATCAGTCAATTACATCATTTAGTTGCATTTACAGCGTTTCATTTAGTCTTAATTACATCATACAATCCTTTATTTGAGTGAACCACATCAATTTTAGTGTTCTATCTCTCTCCTTTTAGGTGAAAGATCCCAAGAGTGCAAGAGAAGTCCATAAAACACAACAAAATTGTTGGTTCAACAATCCTTGTACCTTTGTGGCATCTCACGTCATATCTCCTACCACTTTACCTCCCATAAACATTCCATTCACTTTTCCCCTCGAAGAAATATCACCTCCACCATATTCACCTCCATCCCAAAACACAACCAATGATGTCATCCTTAACCAACTCTTACAAAATGTTTCATCCCTTCAATGACAAATTTCCACCATAAACCAAGATCAAAATGACCAACCTTCATACTATTTCAAAATAAATCCCTTATCCTTGGAAATATTAAGAACGCTGATACCACAAGGTATAAAGATTCCTAGATTTGAGAAATATGGAGGGAAAGGAGATCCTTCTAACCATGTTTCCACTTACACCACATTATGTAGTGATTTCGTCCTTGAAGATAAGTTGTTGGCTAAGCTTTTCCCTAGGTCCTTGAAAGATACTACTTTAGAATGGTTTTCCTCATTACTGAATAACTCAATTCATTCATTCAATGAACTTGTTGAGGCCTTTATCAACCATTTCCAAGTGCATATGATCCCTAAGATGACATTAGTTGATTTGATGAGATGCAAGCAAAAGGATGATGAAAAGGTTACTGACTTCATTTCAAGCTACCAATTGCTTTATTCCCAAATCGACATAAAGATTCACAATCCTCACCTTCAATGAATGTTCATTGAGAACTTACAAACTAAGGGGTGGTCCCATAATAGTGGTTTACAATTTTTTGCCAAACTGGACACTGAAATATTTTTTTTAACTAAACGTTCACTTTCATGCACCTATAGCTGCTAAACTGTGAGGAATTTGAAGATGATGTAGACTAGAGTTTCGTGACATTTTGTCTGTAGATTCTAAATATATTTTTTCAAAATTTTTGGAATCAGTTTGCACTTGTTTTTCCATCTCCCTCGAAAACTAGTTTTTTTTAGAAAACAACATTTTTAAAAAGTGAAGTTCACCGTATAATGCATAACTTATTTTCCATAACAAATAAAATTCTAATTCTTTAAAATTTATATTTCTAACTTTTATATCCAGTGCTTCCACTTGGTTAGATAGATTTTTATTGAATATTTTTTCTTTAATCAAGCTTCAAAGTCAAACCAATTACAATTCAGACATAGCGCGACTGTATAACGTGTAACTTTTTTTGTATGTATCAAAATTCAATTTTTTTTTTGTTGGATCAAGGACTTCAATAGCTAGTGCACTCATATTTTTCAAGACTTTTTTTTTATAATCTACTATTTTTCCAGATGTGCAGATCAAAGAGCTTGATTTTTGGTGAAAAACCTATGTTTAATAAAACTAAAAAAACAAATACATAATAAAACAAAAACATATTAAAATTATATTCATTGGATAGCTCGTTCTAAGGACTACCTGGTTCTAGTTGGGTTTGTAAAGTCTCCACCATTTTCTTCTTCAACCCGAGCTCCAAACTGCAAAAATTTAGATTTTTTTTTGTGTCTGAGAGGGAGAATGAGCGATAAGGGGGTTTCACTCGAACCCTGGTTCGAGTGAACATCCTTTAAATTTTCATTTTCCTTGGTTTCTTGGGTGGGAAATGGGGGGCAATAATTTAAGTGGGTTCGCTCGAACCTGTAGGTTCGTTCGAACCCCTAAAACCAATTTTTTTTCCTTAGGCTCATTTTTTGTGAGTTTACCTTCCTCTATCAAATTTTAAACCACTATTGTGGCTTCACCCTAAGATGCAAGATAAACTTGGAATGATGAAATTTCATTCCTTTGTACACTTTTTTACTCCTCTTCATGATTATCAAAACTCAGTTAGTAGTCTTGAAACAAAACCCACCTCTAGCCATCCTAAAATTTTTGAATCCACAACTCAAAATAATTACCAACCTTTTAGGAAATAGAATAAAGGTTTTCTTCAACTAAATCCCCCTCAACCAACCCAACATGTTGGTACCCAAGTGGCTACTATAAAGATGACAAATCCTTTTACATTTGGGGATCTGAAAAGAAAATTTACTCCCTTACCCAATACCCTTTGTAACACCATGTTATAGCTTCTAAAGAAGAACTTGATTTCCTTACCTCCATTTAAAGCTCTTGATCCTAATAATCCATTACCTCTGAACTTTAGAACCAATTCCTATTTCCATTTTCACCATCAAAATAGACATGATACAAAACATTGTAAGCATCTTAAACACATAGTGAAAGACCTCATTGATTCCAATCATATTCAAATTGGTGGTGTCAATGATCAAGGTAATAAGTTTGTTTCCCCTCCCAAGCAAAAACTGCAAATCTTTACTAACCCTATGCCAAATCATAATATTTCATTTTTCAAAGCTATTGAACCTAAGAATGATGTGATGAATGTTGACATAGATGATGACAACATGGATACTAATGAACAAATTCCTATGGATAATGTGGTTGGATTGATCAAAATTCAACCTTGTAAGGGCCAAACTAAAATTCCCCTTGATATTGCTCATCACAAGATATAATAAAAATGGCACCTGATGGTTCTCTTTACATAGCCAACTGAATCGATGACAAGCCCAATAATGGGATATTAATTGATTTCGTCTGTGGAGAGAATGTGATCAATGAAGAATTATTAATTGTGCATAAAATCTATCAAGATACTATTAGAATTGTGAAACAAGCACTAAACCACAAGCCACAGGATCAAACAACAAATAGATACACTTTCTACACAAGATATCTGCAAATAATATATGCAATAATCCTCAACAAGAAAAAGCTAGCAAATCAAGAAACTCCCAAAAATATATGAAATATCGAGAGATAATTACAATGAAGGTTGAGTAATTTATAGGAGAAAAACCCTAAATGGTGCTCACTTTAGTTAACAGAAAAACACTTAGTTAACTGAATAAAGCAATCCTAAGTTTAGCTTAAGTGCATGAGAATAAATTAGACTAGTAATTAATTAAAGAGTAATTAAATTTTAGCTAATGCATGATTACTCTAACACCCCCTCTTAAGATGAAATTAGGGAGTAGCTAAAAACCCTACAAAAATGCTTGATGGATCCCAACAAAATAGGCCATGTAAGGTACCCATGTACAAGCAAAAGATCTCTCTCAACTAGAGAAAAAGGAGAAAAATCCTCTCCAAAAGAGAGAAATACAAGTGAAGGACTAAAGAAGCCTCCAAATAAGAGTGAAGGTGAAGAATAATCCAACACAAAGTTGTCCCAAAAGATAGGAAAACATGATGAACAAAAGAACACCACTAAATCATGAAGAAGTTGCAAACATTATCGAAGAATGACTAGTATAATACTAAAACAAGAACCTCCACTAAAACAGATGATGATCAGGATCACGAAGACAAGAATCTACATGAGTGCCACCAATGACACTACTTGAATTAGATGGAAAACAAAGGAAAACAATTAGAACTCAAAGATATAGATGGCACAAGTACCAAAAGTTTGAAGAAGTGATCAAGTGAAAATGAAAGGTTGCAAATAGGAATGCAAGTGTCCATATGGTAAGTGATCAATCTCACCAAAATGCAATCTGCATCCAAAATTACATAGGAACAACTACTGTATACATAGTTCACTCCAATGCGAAACCAAGGAAGCATTAGCACCAACAATAGAAACACCCCCATAATGTTGACAAGGGGTGTGATAGGTACATTGAAATTGAATGCTGAAAATAAAGTGGATGAAGAAGAATAAAGAACATTTGAATGTGTGAACATGAAAGTACCAACACATATAAAGGGTGTGCAAACAAAAGGAACACACGCATGGGGTTGCTATCGTGGAAGGGACACTCACGTAAAAAAGGTATGATTGCAAATAAAGGAAAAACATCAATCCCCCCCATGGCACTTTATAATATAGTGCAAGTACAATAAGGCACAAAGTGATGTGTAAGATCCCAATAATCATGTAAAATAGAGAGGCACTTTATTTTAGTGCATTTACATAATAATAAGTGAATACAATGGGAGCCCATAATGTCCAAAAAAGGATTACATGCTGAAAATACAATTCTCTAACATTAAAAGAGGAAACTGGTAGCACCATAAAAAAGTAAATGAAAAAACATGTACTTTTAAAAAAAAGGCACCCAAAGAGTAGTCTAGATGTAGAAGATATGACCCGTCGAAGCCTCCAAAATGAGAATTGAACAACAACAACACTAATAAAATAGAATTCTAGAAAAATCCGAAAGTCCAAACTAGAAAATACCTACACCACTACAAAGAGCATGAAATTCTACCCTGTTTCAAAAATAAATACATTGGAAAAGACCACTGTATGGTCAAGATATGACCTTTGGAATATGAGGTACAAAACTGGAAAGTCCAACGGAGAGGGGTTGAGTCTAGGGAAAAAAAGCACTCCGCCAAATTTAGCAAAAAACCACCAAAAATAGAGGTCCACCAATTTTAGAGGTGCATGGAAAAAAAATTAGGTACAATGCATTTATTTTGAAAAAAAAATGCAAAAAATGAAATAATGCATGCACTGATGAATGTTCACATCTGCCTCCATGATTAAAAATGATTTTAGATCTGTGTAGAGGATAAAATCAGCTTTCCAATGCCACTTGAATCACAAAAATCTAATAACTAAGGAAAAAGTTATGAATTTTAAAAGAGTTGAATTTAGCTTGCAAGAAATGATTTTTTCTAGCAAAAAAGTTTTACTTTTGATATGTTTTCTAAAAATTCTACTCATAATTTGTAGATAGTAACAAAAAACTAGAAATATTTTGATGCTAAGAATAAAACCCAGAAAGATTTTTTCAATCTATCTAGTAGAAGATGAAAAAATAAATTTCTTTTGACCTTCAACCTATAGAAAAATGACGCGTGGTGCTTTTTGGACAATGATTTTCTTCAGATCTGCTCAAGATATGCAAAATCTAAAAGATACCCAAATGATATTTTGACCCTGGCTACAAAAACTAGAAATATTTTTTCCTACAAATGAGTGGAAGCTATAATTTTGAAGAAAAAAATGAAAATGGATCCAATAGAAATTTGTTAAATTTGAGCTTCAAACCCTTGTTGAAGAAAAAACCTCATAAATTGAGAAGGGGTTCACTGAGTCGACACTTTGATACCATATTAGAATTGTGAAACAAGGACACAACCATGAGCCACAGGATCAAACAACAAAAAAATAAACCTTCTATGCAAGAGATTTGCAAATAATATATGCAATATTCCTCAACAAGAAAAAAGCTACCAAAAAAAGAGACTAAAAAATATATGAAAGCTCAAGAGATAATTACAATGAGGGTTGAGTACTTTATAGGAGCAAAACCCTAAATGGTGCTCACTCTAGTTAACAAAAAAGCACTTAGTTAACTCAATAAAGCAATCCTAAGTTTAGCTTAAGTGCATGAGAATAAATTAGACTAATAATTAATTAAAGAGTAATTAATTATTAGCTAATGCATGATTACTCTAACAGATACATATGATAAACTGAAAGCATGGATAAAAATTTATTATGGTTTTTCTTTCCCTACAATAGGTTTGATCATCCTTTAAAAGTTGGACTAAAACAATTAGATGTCTCATTCTCCATCATCCCAACATTGGACCAATTCCCTGTGAAGCTTGGTTACCCATGGCTATGCTTCATGGAAGTCATCCTGTTAGTTGTGCATAAATGCTTAAAGTTTTCCTTTGACATTAAAATATTTACTATGCACCATAGTGGCTTTAATCCTATGTCTTCCCATGGAAATTTTTCATTGGATTTCTTTTGGCCCAAGCCTATTGAACCTATTAAACCTTGTGAAGATTTCTTTTTCAAATCATATCAAAAGTTTAAGGAAAAACACATAAATATTATCCCTCCGAAACATGCCTTAACCCATGATTGAGCCTTATATCCTTGAAAAAACCATGATTGAACCAAAAACCCTTCCAACTAACCAAGACCAACCCAAGAAAGATCTTTTGCCTATCTCCTACAAGAGACCAAGAGACAATCAAAGCAATCCCTTTGTGCCTCCTAAGATAATTTTTTTTTACAAAGCTAAAGAGAAAGTGGTTGAACAACCTCCCATGGTTCCTTTCGTTCCTCCTCTAAGGGAATAAAAGAAACCTATGGTTGATAAACCTTCTCCTACACAAACACAACTTGAAAGTCATACCAAAAGAAACAGAAATGCTAGAGAGTGTAGGTGTAGATGTCATGCTATTGCTTGAAGGTTAAATGACGAAACAAACAATCAAAATCAACATCCAAACTCAAGTGAAGCAATACATGATGAGTCTCCCTCCTTGCCATAACAAAAAGATCCTATATTGCAACCACAAAATGGGGCTAGCACCTTCTTTAGACATTATCATTTGACCTCTTATTGTGATTAACCTAGATGATGATGATGATGATGAGATTGCTAAAATAGATGAAGAAGTGCATAATGAATTGAATTCATTGTTTTCCTCTACTATGAGCTTAAATGACAATTCTCCTAAGAAGAGTTTTGAACTTGGTGATGCTCCTAGTACTGCACTCTCTGTTGTCCCTTAGGCTAGTTGTCCACCTTCCATATACAATGAAAAATATTGGGATGCAGACGACCTATTATAGGTTGACTTGCATGTGCCTTACTAGTCTTCTCTGTGTTTTCTTTTTTCATGTTATGTGTGTGATTGCATGTGTGTAATGTGATCTCCCCATACCGTTTTGTTTGATGTATCTCTCTCTTTGTGACATTCCTCTATTTGTATCTACATTCTTCTATATGTCATAAAATCTTTTATTTTTTCTTTGTCTTGTGTTATCCTTTTGGGGATGATGCAAGACTTCAAGACATTTAAGTCTCTTCCATGTTGACCCAAAATTTTATCCTTTATATTTTCTTTGTCTTGTGTTTTCCTTTTGGGGATGACATAAGGCGTCGAGACATTTAGGTCTCTTCCATGTTGAAACAAAAGCTTTACCTTTTTTTTGCTCTCTTTGTGTCATTCTTCCTATTCCATGAGTATTTGGGGAACGATGACATTTCTGAGCTCTCTAACAACATTATAGCGAATACATACTGATCTCAAATCTGTGGATCCCTTATGTGATTTTGGGATTTCATTTTGGGGGCAACCCATTTTCATGACGTAGCCTCATTTGGAAACATATGACTTGGCATAGGGATTTCCAAAAAATCTCTCATGTCCTCTTTTTTTTTTTCATTTGTCATTTTCTACTTTAAAGTAATTGCTCACAACATGGTGTTTAGCAATTTCTTTAAAGTAGGGGAATACATTGACATTATTATTTTCCAGTCACTTATAACTCATGTTTCATTGTGTGGTCTTCTTACTTGATGTGATGTTTCTTTCCCTTTGTGGTGACATTGAATGTGATGTCCTTCAAGATCTTGATCTCTAGATTAGTATATTATATTCCTCTTAGTGGCTTGATGTGACACACTGCATCCCCTAAGTTGTGAATCTTCTATTCTTCAATTGGTCCTCTCTTGGAGACATTAGGCATAATGTTCCCTAAGTTAAGACTTTACATGAACTAATAAAAACCACTTTGAACATACCTAACCCTATTTTGTATTTACAATAATTGTTATATGGCCACCTTGCATAACACACTTTGCTTGCTTGTGGAGCCATCAAGTTTGTTCATAAGTGTTAGCATACAAAGTTTTATTTTCCTCATGAATCTTGTTGTTCATGTTGTGTGGATCCTTATCAAATTTATCAAGAGGTATAGCTTTGATATGGTTAGTGTATGGGAAGCCAAACTTAGGCATGACTTTCCCATAGCCACTTTAATGTGTGTGCGCACACATACCAGTTGCATGTGTATGTGTCTCTAGGGGCTCACCTAGTGAATGACCTAAGGTTCCACTAGCCCTTGTGAGTGTGTGTTTTGTTTGCATAGTGGACATCATGTTTCTTTTATAAACATTTTTTGGACAACAGCTAAGGCTTGATCCACTCTTCTTTTTCTTTTTCTTTCTTCTTTATGTCTTTGGCAGTGTATGCTTGCATCTTTTTGTTGCTCCATACATCATTCACATGTGTGTTATTTTGTGCCTATGTTGGTTTTCCATAGGATCTTAATCCTGGGGGCTTGATCATCCCTCTTGATTATTGTTATCTTATCTCACTAGCATTGGTACAATTGGACCCCGCTTAATGCGAATTTGTCTACTTGAGTGTGAGTTTGAAGCAAGTTCCTCCTCTCACTAAAGTGGGGGATAAATGTAGTGTAAGAAAATGTACCCCTTTACATTTTCACACTTGTTTGGGCCCTCCTCGCAAAAACTATACTTCTTTATATGCCTTAATTGGTCGTATTTTGCATCCAAAAGCCTAATTAAATGCATTTTTCTTAGGGTAATCCTAACATTTAACAATTGAAAAATCATAATTCAATGCTTGAGGTTGTGTGTTCTAGATCTAGTGATCTGGGACTCATACGCCACCTTGGTGTATGGGTCCCACTTGGGTCTTGGGGCCTAATTTTAAACATTGCATTGAGCTTAACACTTCTTGGAGTTTGTGTCTTGTGTTTAAGACACTGGGACTCATACGCCCAACCTAGTGTATGAATCCTACTTTAACTAGGACCTATTTCAAATCAAATTCTTGGTGATATTTCATTATCCTAGATCTGATGTTAGCTTGTAGTGTTGTAATTTTAGGAACTTTGGCATAAACAAGTATAAATACTGTTAAACGGCGCAGGACAACTAAGAGGGGGGGTGAATCAGTTGTCACCAAATTCAAACATAAAGCTTCAACACTTATCAATTTCACAACCACACTAATCTGTTATTAAGTATGAACATGGAATGCAGATAACAAAAAGAAAAATCAACACAATGAACACCAGGTTTTATGTGGAAAACCCAATAAGGGAAAAACCACGGTGAGGATTAACTCACAAAATAAAGTGATAGCAAAACCAAATACAAGAGGTTCACTACCCAGGGCTCATTGCCTAGAATAGGACTCACTGTCTAGATATAAAGGCTCACTGCCTACAAAAAGGACTTGCTACCTACATATACAAAAGATAACAGAAAGATGTGCCACAATAATTTACACACATCTGCAGCCTTGATCAAAAAATTGTAAAAACCTTCAGCTCACTACTTTCAAGAATCTAACACAATGAAGTACTATTGCCTCAACTCACTTTCACATAATTCTGCTCTTCGCTTGTGGCTTACTTTGTTACTTTGCATCATCAACTAATCCTTCACATCTTGACTTGCATTTATACCATTTTCAACCTTAGAAGAATTTTCCAAGGTCAGCCACATATGCTTCATTTCATAAATTCAAACTAGGTCAGAAACTCAACATCCCCATGGTGGAAAAGAATCAGAGTGGACCAATTAAACACTTAACCAATACCAAAAGCAACATCTCAGATCAACCACACATTTCCATAATTAAATTTTAAATTCTTCATATGAAGTGTAAACACCAGGTCGACTTAACCTAATGAAAATACAAATGAACATTGAAGTACACGCTTTCCAACAAGAAGATAACATGCAGATGACGTAACATGCTTCATCATGTATGAGAAAACATCTTAGATACTTCCAGATATATCTACAGTAGGTGTAACAACCTTCAAACACAAAACTCTTTCTGACAGTCCATCCAAACTATGCAATCCCACACAACAACTCTGAAGCTCATCTTCCAGAGTACCAAAACTCGAACATCTCTGCCAGAACATAGAGAAAATTATTACAAGACATATTCCAAATCCAAAAGACCCGAAACAAAATAGTAGAGGACTGCGGAGAAAAAATATTTCTCCCAGTCCACAGATAACCAACTCTACCAAAATAGTTCACACATCGGTGAACACAACTTTCACTTTTTGTCAAAATAGCAACCAAAAATTAGGAGATATCACCAACAAATTTCCAAAAACAAACCTTCAGATCTGCACAAGCATAGGATTAACATAGAAGAAATGTGGAGCACATACCAGAGCACATTCTGAACAGATACATAACTTTGACTTCACTCTTTATTAATTTTCTCAAAAGCACTTGGTAACCCATCATTTCAACACATCTGCAAAATCATAAGGATAGCTCCAACACCTCAACAGTGTCTCAACTATACATGCACAATCTACAACATATTGAATCATGTTGACATCAATGACAATATTAATGAAAACACCAGCAAACTTTCTCATACTTTCCGATTTGGAGTCATCCATTCCAAACTTCTTTAGCAACTCTTTCACATACTTAGATTGTGAAATGAATATCCCTTTATTAGTTTGATTTAATTGAAGACCAAGAAAGAAATTCAACTCACCAATCATGGACATTTCAAATTCTTTTTGCATTTCCTTTGCAAATCTCTTACACATACTTTCATTTCCTCCAAAGATGATATCATCAACATATACTACTACTATGAACATTTTGTTACCTTGCACTTTAAAGTAGAGATTGTTGTCAGTAGAGCCTTTACTAAATCCTTGTTGTGTTAGGTATCTATCCAATCTTGCATACCATGCTCTGGGAGCTTGTTTCAGTCCATACAATGCCTTTTTCAATTTACAAACCATATCCATTTTTTTTTATA